>PVJI01008706.1:0-69471 GCA_004026765.1 Micronycteris hirsuta | reverse complement strand
TGAACCAGAACAAAATGAAGAAACAAGAATACAAAAAAATGAGAAGAGTTTAAGAAGACTCTGGGACATCTCCAATAGGGCCCACATTGGAATCATAGGGATGCCAGAAAGAGAAGAGGAACAGCAAGAAATTGTAAACTTATTTTAAAAAATAATGAAGGAACATTTCCCTAATCTGGCAAAGGAAATAGACTTCCAGGAAGTCAGGAAGCTCAGAGAGTCCCAAAGAAATTGGACCCAAGGAAGAACATACCAAGACACATCATAATTAATTACCCAAGATTAAAGATAAAGAGAGAATCTTAAAAGCAGTAAGAGAAAGGCAGAAAATTACCTACAAAGGAGTTCCCATAAGACTATCAGCTGATTTCTTAAAAGAAACTTTGCAAGCGAGATGGGACTGGCAAAAAGTATTCAAACTGATGAAAAGTAAGACCTACAACCAAGATTACTCCATCCAACAAAGCAATCATTTAGAATGGGAGGGCAGATAAAGTGCTTCCCAGACAAAGTAAAGCTAAAGGAGTTCATCACCACCAAGTGCTTATTATATGAAATGTCACAGGGACTTATTTAGGAAAAAGAAGATCAAAACTATAAACATTAAAATGATAACAAACTCATAACTATCAACAACTGAATCTAAAAAACAAAAACAAACTAAGCAAACAACTAGAACAGGTATAGAATCATAGATATGGAGATCATTTGGAGGGTTATCAGCTGGGAAGGGGAAAGGAGAGAATGGGTGAAAACGTATAGGGATTTAGAAGCATAATTGGTAAGTACAAAATAGAAAGAGGGATGTTAAGAGGAGTATATGCAATGAAGAAGCCAAAGAATTTACATGCAGAACCCATGGACATGAACTAAGGTGGGAGATAGCTGGAAGGAAGAAGGAACTGGATGGAAGGTGACAAAGGGGGAGGAATCGGGACAACTGTAATAGCATAATCAATAATATATACTTAAAAATTTACAGGTATATTATTTTACAGTATGTTTATATAATATATTTTGCTTACTTACATTTTTATAGTTTAACAATAACTGCCTCCAAAACATTAATTCCCTTTCTTGTCCTATCTTTTTTAATAAATCTATAAATGCCCACAAATTTTACTTAAATGTTTTTCTCCTGAGTACATAATTCTGAAATTCTTCCTTTTATTTTACTTAAGTGCATGGATTATATTATATAAAAAAATTCTAAGGTCAATGATTATTGTTCTAAGATATTCAAAGTTTCATTAAACTACTTTAATTTAAAAACACAAAAGTGTACCCAAAAAACATTTTCTGTTGGAGTTTTCAAGCAATCAAGAACCAGTTTCTTGACATTAAAATATGTTGTATATCTCCACTAAAGATACTTATGAAAGAAGTTATCTTCACTACCACTTGAGTTTATATGAGAAATATAGACACACATACTCAATATTAAAATAATCAACTTGCCTTTGTGTGGTACATTTTTGTTATTATTAACCATGATATTAGAAAGGATAGATTTTCTAATAAAATTGATTTCTAGGCTAATATTATAATGGGCTCTGTGATAAAGAGCTTATACAACTTATCATAAACTCATATTCATATTTCTATGAATATTGTTCTATACAGCCACTTTATACATTATATAAATTGGATCTTTTATTGGCTCATTACTTTCTTCAGAGTGCATTGTAATGATATAAATTCCTTGGGTTTTCATACATAACAGGCATATAGCCTGAGTTTCCTGTCCTGAAGAATAAATTCTACCTATGTAACTCCTATGGAAAGCAAAGATGCTGCAATTGAGTGAATGCATATTGAATAAACAATCTCCCTTAACATCAATATTACAAAATTACTTTGTATATTACTGTCTGGTATAGATTACATTTTCTCATACACATACTACTTACTATAATTACTTTTATTCCTTGAGCTATTTCCTAGCAATGTAAAGTATGGATTATCAAACTATTTGTGTGCAAAGTAAGTTTTGCAATATTTCTTGAGAAAAGGTCATTTTTTTTCCAATAATATGTCATTTGATATTTTCCTTTACACAATTTTCTCCCAGGAATGTAGGGAATCTTGATATTTAACTAAGGATAAGACATGTGATTATGTTAATGCTTTATGGGCCAACTCCAGACCTAGGAAATGCAATGATATTCACAGAACTTTTTGAAAGTACCTGATTCTAGGTTGAGTGTTGAACATGAAGAAAGGGTTTAGAGGTAAGGAATTATGTCTATCACTAACTTGATTATCATTCACATTTATATCCCATATTAGTGTTTGCACAGTCTCAGAAGGGAAAAAGGCTTTCTCTTTTATCTTCCTGGAAAGAAATATTCTAGAGAACATTGACTTGGCAAACATATCTTAAATTCTTAGAGTGATACTGACACTTGCTACTCTAGCATCTACCAAAAAATAAACAAATAAGCACATGCAATCATAAAAACATTTATAATGAAAATAGTAAATGTATAGTTCCAGATGTGAAATAAAGTATCTCTCAATTTAATGGATTATTGTTATGTACTTTAGAACACAATTTCTAGCTCTGAAATCATTCTGACTTTCAGAATGGCGAAAGTATCATTCTGGAATTATCCTGGAATTCACTGACCTTCATAAACTTTCTCTTCTTCTCATGTACATCTCTCTTTCTTTCTAGAATATTAACTTTAGCACTTTGGCTCTAAACAAACCAAAGGCATAAAAATCAATTGTAGTTTTTGAAGTAAAACACAGCCAGGTAATAAATCAATGGAATATACAAAGTCCTTTGCATATTTTAAGCACAAAATCAATAACGATGACATATTTGGCTTCAGTTGTTCATGTATTATTGTTTGTCCTCAAATTTTTACAACAGATAAGGTTGAAAGTTCACATAAAATCTATTATCTTTCTTAAGGAGGAAAGAAGATGATACTTCTAGAAAAATAACAATAGCGCAAATGATGTTGAAACGTATTGTGCAGTATCATAGGTAATTATGTATGACATATTCTAATTGAGAATGTATTGTACTTACATATTCTTAGTAAATAGCATATAGTCTTAGAAAACTGTATCTGATACATGGTAGGTACTCATTAAACATTTATGGGATGAATAAATAAAAAAACACTAGTCTTTTACTAGTGAAATTTTTATATCACAAAATGACTAGCATCTTTGAAATTTAAAAAAGTTAACATTAACTTCAAGGCTTAGTAGAAAGTTACAAGTCTTAGTATTTTTCAGCTAAGAAATGGGTATCCATTGAAGAATGTTATATGAGATTAATAATAAATATAAGAATATAAGCATCATTAATAACTAATTGATATAGCAACATAAATATGTTTAAAATACATGAATAATTTGTTAATATGTTTTCTAAAGTACTATATTTCTAAATGCTCAATCATGTTTTGTGATATCTTCAGGATAATTAAGATATGATGACTATTCTGTTCATCAATAGTTTAGCAATAAATAATGAAGAAGAGATTTTGAAGTTACACTAAAAAAAAGTCAAATCATCTGGACATGGCCAAGGAAAAACTTATTTTTCATTCAATTTCCCTGGCTGGTGTGGCTCAGTGGATTGAGCGCTGGCCTGTGAACCAAAAGGTATCTGGTTCAATTGCCTGTCAAGACACATGCCTAGGTTGCAGACCAGGCCCCCTTGCTGGGGAAGTGGGAGAAGCAACCAACTGATGTTTCTCTTGCATATCAATGTTTCTCTCCGTCTGTTTCTCCCTTTCTTCCTCTCTCTCTGAAAATAAATAAAATATTTAAAAATAAACAATAAATTTAAATTATTAAAATAGATGTTCAACAGCAACAAATTTTAAGTATGTGTTTTTAAAAATCCAATAAGATATTGAGGTCCATCTTTTAATTTGTTTTGGAAGGCAGATAGTAGAAGTAATTTTATTTTATTTTATTTTATTATTATTTTTAATATTACTTTATTGTTGTTCAATTACAGTTGTCTGCATACTCTCCCCTCCCCTTCTCCCTCCCCCTCCGAAACCACCCCCCTCCCTTGCCTCCATCCTCCCCCTTGGTTCTGTCCATGTGTCCTCTATAGTGGTTCCTGAAAACTATTCTCCCCATAGTCTCCTCCCCTCTCCTCTCTGGCTATTGTTAGATTGTTCTCCATTTCAATGTCTCTGGTTATGTTTTTCTTGATTTTTTCTTTTGTTGATTATGTTCCAGTTAAAGGTGAGATCATATGGTATTTGTCCCTCACTGCCTGGCTTATTTCCCTTAGCATAATGCTCTCCAGTTCCATCCATGATGTTGCAAAGGGTATAAGCTCCTTTTTTCTCTCTGAAGCATAGAGTTCCATTGTGTAAATGTACCATAGACTCTTGATCCACTCGTTTGTCAATGGGCACTTAGGTTGTTTCCAGCACTTGGCTATTGTAAATTGTGCTGCTATGAACATTGGAGTGCATAGGTTCTTTTGAATTGGTTTTTCAGAGCTCTTAGGGTATAATCCCAGTAGTGGAATTGCTGGGTCGAAAGGCAGTTCCATTTTTTATTTTTCTGAGGAAATTCCATACTGTTTTCCACAGGGACTGCAGACTAGTCCCACCACAGTGCAGTAGGGTTCCCATTTCTCCACATCCCCTCCAACAGTTATCTGTTGCTTTGTTGATGATGGCCATTCTGACTGGTGTGAGGTGGTGTCTCATCGTGGTTTTAATTTACATCTCTCTGAAAGCTAATGATGTTGAGCATCTTTTCATATGTCTCTGGGCCCTCTATATGTCCTTTATCGAGAAGTGTCTGTTCATGTCTTTTGCCCATTTTTTAATTGGGTTTTTTGTCTTCCTGGAGTAGAATCGTATGAGTTCTTTATATATTTTGGAGATCAAACCCTTGTCTGAGGTATCATTGGCAATTATGTTTTCCGATACTGGGGGTTCTCTTTTTATTTTAATACTGTTTTCTTCAGCTGTGCAGAAGCTTTTTATTTTGATGAGGTCCCATTTGTTTATTCTTTCCTTTATGTCCCTTGATCTAGGGGAGATATCATTGAAGATGTTGCTGCATGGGATGTCCGAGATTTCCCTACCAATGTTTTTCTCTAGGACTTTTATGGTGTCACGACTTATATTTAAGTCTTTTATCCACCTTGAATTTATTTTTGTGTATGGTGTAAGTTGGTGCTCGAGTTTCATTTTTTTTAAAGATTTTATTTATTTATTTATTTTCAGAGAGAG
Organism: Micronycteris hirsuta; assembly: GCA_004026765.1. NCBI lineage: Eukaryota > Metazoa > Chordata > Mammalia > Chiroptera > Phyllostomidae > Micronycteris > Micronycteris hirsuta. The sequence goes on along the minus strand of PVJI01008706.1, from coordinate 64,243 downwards.
AAGGGAGGGAAAGAGCAATGTATGGTTGCCTCTCACATGGCCCTCACTGGGGACCTGGCCCGCAACCAAAGCATGTGCCCCAACTGGGAATCTAACCGGGACCCTCTGGTTCCCAGCCTGCGCTCAATCCACTGAGCTACACCAACTGGGCTCGATTTTCACTTTTTTTGCATGTGGCCATCCAGATTTCCCAACACCATCTGTTGAAGAGGCTATTTTTATTCCATTTCATGCTTCTGCCCCCTTTTTTGAAGATTAATTGCCCATAGAAACTTGGGTTTACTTCTGGACTCTCTACTCTGTTCCATTGGTCTCTCTGTCTGTTTTTATGCCAGTACCAAGCTGTTTTGATTACAGTGGCCTTGTAATATAGCTTGATATCAGGAATTGTGATCCCTCCTGCTTTGCTCTTCTTTTCGAAATTGCAGCTGATATTCAGGGTCGTTTATGGTTCCATATAAATTTTTGAAGTGTTTGTTCTATATCTGTGAAACATGCCATTGGTACTTTGATAGGGATTGCATTGAATCTATAAATTGCTTTGGGTAGTATGCACATTTCAATGATGTTGATTCTTCCAATCCATGAACATGGTATATGTTTCCATTTGTTTGTGTCTTCCTTGATTTCTCTCTTCAGTGTTGTGTAGTTTTCTGAGTACAGGTCTTTTACCTCCTTGGTGAGGTTTATTCCCAGGTATTTTATTTTTTTTGTTGCTATATCAAATGGGATTTTTCCTCTGATTTCTGTTTCTGCTGTTTCACTGTTGGTATAGAAAAATGCCTTTTATTTCTGGATGTTGACTTTGTATCCCGCTGCTTTGTCAAACTCAATTATTAGGTTGAGTAGTTTTTTTGGTGTAGTCTATAGGATTTTCTAAGCATACTATTACGTCATCTGCAAACAATGACAGCTTTTTTTCCTCCTTTCCAATATGGATGCCTCTTATTTCCTTTTCTTATCTGATTGCTGTGGCTAAAACTTAGAGTACTATGTTGAATAGAAGTGGTGATAGTGGACAACCTTGTCTTGTTCCTGATCTTAGCAGGAAAGATTTTAGTTTTTGTCCATTGAGTATAATCTTGGCTGTAGGCTTCTCATATATGGCCCTTATTATGTTGAGAAATGCTCCCTCTATTCCCACTTTGCTAAGTGTCTTTATCATAAATGGATGCTGTACCTTATCAAATGCTTTTTCTGCATCTATAGATATGATCATGTGATTTTTGTATTTGATTTTGTTTATGTGATGTATTATGTTTATTGTTTTGTGAATATTGTACCATCCTTGCATCCCTGGGATGAATCCCACTTGGTTATGGTGTATGATCTTTTTAATGTATTGCTGGATGTGGTTTGCTAATATTTTGTTGATGTTTTAGCACCAATGTTCATCAGTGATATTGGCCTGAAGTTTTCTTTCTTTGTTATGTCTTTTTCTGGTTTTGGGATTAGGGTGATGCTGGCTTCATAAAAAGATTTTGGGAGTCTTCTATCATTTTGGATTTTTTGGAATAGTCTGTGAAGGATAGGGGTTAGCTCTTCCTTAAATGCTTTGTAGAATTCTCCTGTGAAACCATCTGGTCCAGGGCTTTTGTGCGTCGGGAGTTTTTTGATTACTGCTTTAATTTTATTCCCTGCTATTGTTTGGTTCAGGCTTTCTGCTTCTTCTTTATTGATTTTTGGAAGATTATATTTTTCTAAAAATTTGTCCATTTCTCCTAGGTTTTCATATTTCTTGGCATACATTTCTTCATAGTAGTGTTTTACAGTACTTTGTATTTCTGAGGCATCAGTTGTAATATCTCCTCTTTCATTTCTGATTGAGTTTATTTGGGTCCTCTCTCTTTTTTTCTTGATGAGCCTGCTGAAAGGCTTGTTGATTTTTTTTATCTTTTAAAAGAACCAGCTCCTGGATTCATTGATCCTTACATTGTGTTTTTAGTCTCTATGTCATTTAATTCTGCTCTGATCTTGGTTATTTCCTTCCTTCTACTTGCTCTGGGTTGTCTCTGTTGTTGTTGCTCGAGTTCTTGTAGGCATAGGGTTAGGCTGTTTGTTTGAAATGTTTCTATTTTTTTTTTAGGTAGGCCTGTATCACTATGAAATTCCCTCTCAGGACTGCCTTCTCTGTAACCCATAAGTTTTGGGTAGTTGTCAGTTCATTTTCATTTGTTTCGAGGAACTTTTGATTTCTTCCCTAATCTCATCCTTGACACCTTCATTGTTTAATAGCATGCTATTCAATCTCCATGATTTGAGTGTTTGGGTTTTTTTTCCTTTGGGTTGGTTTCTAATTTCAGTCCCTTGTGGTCAGAGAAATACTTGATATGATTTCAATTTTCTTGAATTTGTTGAGGCTTGTTTTGTGTCCTATCGTATGGTCTGTTTTTGAAAATGTTCCATGTGCTTTTGAAAAGAATGTGTATTTAGCTTCAGTGGGGTGGAAGGCTCTATATATCTCTCTTAAGTCCATTTCTTCTAGGGCATTATTCAATGCCACAATATCTTTGCTGATATTTTGTTTGGAAGATCTGTCCATTTTTGACAATGGGGTGTTGAATTCCCCTACTATAATTGTGTTGCTATCAATATCTTTCTTGAAGTCCTCCAATATTTTCATTATGTATTTGGGTGCTCTTGTGTTGGGTGCATATATATTTACAATGTTTATGTCTTCTTGGTGGATTCTTCCCTTGAGTATTATGAAGTTTCCTACTTGGTCTCTCTTTATGGTCCTTTTTTTGAAGTCTGTTTTGTCTGATATGAGTATTGCTACTCCACCTTTCTTTTCCTGTCCATTTGCTTGGAAAACTTGTTTCCAGCCCTTCACTTTCAGTCTGTGTAAGTTTTTTGTCCTGAGGTGGGTCTCTTGTAGGCAGCATATGTGTGGGCTGTGGTTTCTTATCCATTCAGCTATTCTATGTCTTTTAATTGAAGCATTTAATCCATTTACATTTAAGGTTATTATTGATAGGTACTTATTCATTGCTATTTTTTTTTGTATCTGTGTTCCTCTCTCTCTCTCTTTTCCTTCCTTTCCTTAAAGCAGTCCCTTTAGCATCTCTTGCAGAGCTGGTTTGATGGAGGTGTATTCTTTTAGACTTCTTTTGTCTGGGAAGCTCCTTATTTGACCATCTATCTTGATTGAGAGATTTGCTGGGTAGAGTAGTCTTGGTTGCAGGCCTCTGGTTCTCATTACTTGGAATATTTCTTGCCATTCTCTTCTGGCTTGGAGTGTTTCCATTGAGAAGTCAACTGCTAACCTTATTGGGCTCCCTTGTATGTTACTTCCTGTTTCTGCCTCACTGCCTTTAAAATTCTCTCTTTATCTTGGAATTTTGCCATTTTAATGATGATGTGTCTTGAAGTGGGCCTGTTTGGGTTCCTTTTGATCGGGACTCTCTGTGTTTCCTGAATTTGTGTGATTTTTTTCTCTCATCAGATTAGGGAAGTCTTCCATCATTACTTTTTCAAACAGGTTTTCTATCTCTTGCTCCTCTTCTTCTCCTTCTGGTATCCCTATAATATGGATATTATTACGTTTCATGTTGTCCTTCATTTCCCTTAATATCTCTTCATTCTTTCTGAGCCTTTTTTCCTGTTCTTGCTCTTTTTGGGTGTTTTTTTCTACCTTGTCCTCCAGCTCACTGATCCGATCCTCCACCTCATCAAGCCTGCTCTTGATTCCTCCTATTGTGTTCTTCAGTTCAGATATTGTATTCTTCATTTCCTTTTGGCCCTTGTGAACAGTTTTTATTTCCTTTTTTATGTTGACATAGTTTGCAGTGAGTTCATTATAGTTTCCCTGTAGTTTCTGGTAGTTTTCTGTGAGATCATCGAGCTTCTCGAGCTTCTTGAACTTCCTGAGAACAAATTCTTTGAACTCAATATCTGAGAGTTGGCTTGCTTCTGTTTCATTTATCATTCTTTCTGGGGTTTCCTCCTTTCCTTTCATTTGGGGATTGTTTCTTTGTCTTCCCTTTGTTTGTGGGATTCTTCTTGCTAGCCTCTGTTTCTTAAATCGATCTGTCAAGTTCTGTGGAGTAGCAAAGTTAATTTTGTGTCACTGTTTCTGTTTTAGGGCTGACCCATGTCTGGGCCCCACCCTATTCTCTTCACAACTCCAGGTTTTAATATCTCACCTGTGGATTAAGAAGAGAGGGGAATGAAGAAGAAAAAAATGTTAAAAAAAAAGAAGAAATAAAAAGAGGTGAAGACTCGGAAACTAAATGAAAGGAGGGAAGAAGGAATTTAAAAAAAATAAAAAGGAAAGATAGGAAGGAGGGTGGCAAAAACCAACCAACCAACCCACAAAAAACAAACAAGAAAAAAAACTTCTGCTGGCTAGCTTTAAAAGTGTCCAGCCGAGCCTGCCCCCCTGGTCCTTCTGTCTGTGTCAGGCATCTGATTGTTCAATTCCCTTATAATCTTGGTCACTAATCTTCATATATGCTGGAATACTGTTGGGTGTTCGCTCTGTTCCTCAGAAAATCAGCTAGGTGTTTCACTTGTGGGGAAGAGGAAGTGGACTCTGCTCCCCCTTTTCTTGCTGCCATTTTTTTCTCTCTCATTTGGGCCTTCCCCCACCTTTGGTTTGCCTGTTACTTTAAGGGGTGGAGCTTTAGGTGTTCACCAGGGCGGGGTAACCCACGTTGTTGTGTTGTGGCTCTGTCCATGGGGGCGGGGCCTGAGAGAACAATGGTGCTTGCTCCACTATCCGCACCTCCCCAGCTGCCCACAAGCAAGTTGATCCCCTCTTTGCTGGCTCCTGGGTGAGTGGGTGGGCCTACACAGTTCTGAGTTTCCGTGGGCCTCCCCAAAGAACTCTCCTGTGAGGCTGGGAGTTCCTCCCGCCACCGCCTCAAGCCCCACAGGTGTTTTCAATCGGTGATTTGAGGCTTTATTTCCCTGTGTTGGTGGGCCAAGCAGTCTGTTCTGCCCCTCAGCTTTTCCTCCTGGTTTATCCACACGCTAATAAGGGACCACCTGGTCCACCAGTCCCAGCCCCAGTTTCGCAGAGTGCCCTGCCTACCAGTCTGGATGAACGTGTCATCTTTAACTCCTTGGTTGTTGGACCTCCACTCAGTTCAGTTTTCTGTCCGATCTGGCCCTTACCCTCTAAATTTCTTTTTTTCCCTCTTTTGGTTGTGCGAGGAGGCACAGTGTGTCCACCTACTCCTTCATCTTGGCCGGAAGTCCTTAATTTTTTTATTTTAATTAGTTTATTGTTGTTTATCAATAATGTTTTATTTTTAACCGATATGTTTTGCAGACTCTATGACGAGTTAATAATTTCTGAACTGTCATTCTTTAATTTGAATTCCCTGGGAAGTTAGATACATGCATTCGTTATATTAAAATCTAAACACCTGTATCTTGTTGTTTGAGGAATTCTGCCTTAGCCCTATGTCTAGTTGACATATTTGTTTATTCATTCCTTTTATAAATTAAATAAACACATATTTTGAAACAATCCTTTCTCTGTTATACCTCAGGTGAAGTATTAAAAATATAAGATGATTTATGCAAAAGACAAGAATTTGTAGGAAAATAATAGACTTAAGCCAATTGTTTTATCTTGAATTTAATGTGCAATATTATCTCTCTTGAAGCACCCTGCTTTTAGGTCTTCACATCTATATGCTTACGTTACTATATTCTTTGTTAGAGGTTGGCTTTGCACCTCCAAGTGCCACCACATTTCAGCCCACATTTCACTGACTGGCAGGTTTCTGCCCCCTGGGTGATGACTTCTTATTGCTGTTGCCACCTCTCAGCGTTTTCAGTTGCCATTCCTGACTGACACTTTTAACTATTTGTTAACATTTCACTTTCTTTTATATGGCATAAAGACATTCTAAAGCAAACATTTAGGGAACCCAATAATTGTGGACTGTTAGGAAATATCATCATTGACAGCCAACATTAGGACAGGCTGGCCAGCAAATGAAAAGCCATGTGTCAATATCTTGTATTTAGCAAATGCAGGGCTTAAACCAGGAGATAAAATACCTATGATAATTTCATCAAAAAGTTGAGAAATGAAAACATCCATTTTACAAATAACGTTGCAAAATGGATGCATGCCATGTTATTATAACACTGTATCTGTGTTTCCCTCTATGTTTTTAAAAGTGTATGAATCCTTATAGTTTTATGCTATCTGGATAAGTACTTATCATCAAGGTAGCAAGGCGGAGACTCAAAAAATAGTGTACAACTTTACAAAGGTCACAAAGATGGTTAAGATCAGAATTAGAAGTCAGTATCATCACTTCCAAAGTCCTGTTATATCTCTTACACACTGGTAAGAGTTGCTAATCTGTATATATGAACATATATATGAATATATATGAAAAAATATATATATAAATTCAGGGTAGAAATAGCTCTGTCACACCCACCTATTTCACACATACAAGTTCTGTTGTCCAGAACACCAGTTTGGAATATTACATTTTCACACATTTTTTTTGTAATTTTTGAGAGTGAACTTGGTACTGTATGAAATTTACAAATGAAATGCCTGTAATAAAAGTTTATAAGACCAAAATAAGGAAAGTATAAACTACAATGCTAAACATAAATGTTGTAATAACTTTGTGAGTGAATAGCCAAATAGAGTTTTATGAAATTTGAGATGAGGTGGTTAATAAATAGACAGATAGATAATACATAGATAGATGGATGGATGGATGGATGAATGGATAAATACGTAAATGGATAGATGATAGATATGTGGTAGAATAGATAGATACATAATTTTTCTTTTTTAAGCTCTATTATTTTTGTTCGTATTACTTTATTTAATATTTTATTATTGTTTTATTACAGGTGTCCCAATTTTCCCTCCTTTGCTCTACTCCACCCAGCCCACCTCCTACTCTCATAGTCAATCCCCACGCTGTCGTCCATGTCCATGGGTCATTCATACATGTTCCTTAACTAGTCTCTTCCCGTCTTTCCACCGTTACCCACCTTTTCTTTCTCCTCTGGTCATTGTCAGTCTGTTCCTTGTTTCTATAGTTCTATTTTGCTTGTTTGCTTGTTTTGTTCATTAGATTCCTCTTATAGGTGAAACCATATGGTATTTTTCTTTCACTGTCTGATTTATTTCACTTAGCATAATATTCTCCAGTTCTATCCATGCTGTTGCAAAAGGTAAGAATTTCTTTTTTTCCTTCTGCTGTACAGTATTCCATCATGTAAATGTACCATAGCTTTTTGATCCATTCATTTACTGATGGGCACTTAGTCCATTCCCAGTACTTATCTATTGTAAATAATGCTGCTATGAACATAAGGGTGAATAAGTTCTTTTGGATTGGTGTTTCAGGCTTCTTAGGGCATAATCCATACAGTAGAATGGCTGGGTCAGAAGGCAGTTCCAGTTTTAGACTTGAGAAAATTCCATACTGTTTTCCACAGTGGCTTCGCCAGTCTGAATTCCCATCAACAGGCATTCGGGTTCCTTTTCCAGCACATCCTCTTCAGCACTTCCTGTTTGTTGATTTACTAATGATGCTCATTCTGAATGGTGTGAGATGATATCTCATTGTGGTTTTAATTTGCAACTCTCTGATGGCTAGTGATGTTCAGTATTTTTTTTTTTTCATATATATACGGGCCATCTGTATGTTCTCCTTGGAGAAGTGTCTATTCAGGTCCTTTGCTCATTTTTTAGTTTGATTGTTTGTCTTCCTCGTATTGAGTTGCATGACTTCTTTATAGATTTTAAAGATAAATATCTCATTCGAGGTATCATTAGCAAATATGTTTTCCCATACAGGTGGTTCCTTTTTCATTTTGATGATGGTTTCTTTAGCCATGCAGAAACTTTTAATTTGATTTAGTCCTTTTGGTTTCTAATTCCTTTGTTTCCCTTGCCCTAGGAGATATATTGGCAAAGATATGGCTGTGTGGGATATTTGAAATTTTACTGCTTATGTTTTCCTCTGGGACTTCTATGTTGTCATGACTTATAGTTAAATCTTTTATTCATCATGACTTTATTCTGGTGTATGGTGTAAATGTGTGGACTAATTTCATCTTTTTGTGTGTATCTGTCCAGTTCTCCCAATACCATTTATGGAAGAGGATATTTTTTATTCCATTTTATGCTCCTGCCTTTTTTGTCAAATGTTAATTGAGTGTAGAGACATGCATTTATTTCTGGGCTCTCTTCTGTTCCATTGATCTATGGGTCTGTTATTATGCCAGTATCAGACTGTATTGATTACAGTGGCCTTGTAATATAGTTCGATATCAGGCATTATATTCCTCCTACTTTGTTCTTTCTCAAGATTGCTGAGGCTATTCAGCATCATTTATGTTTCCAAATAAATTTTTGTTCTAGATCTGTGAAATATGCCATTGGTATTTTTATAGAGATTACATCGAATCTATAGATCGGTTTGGGTAGTCTGGACATTTTAGTGATGTTAATTCTTCTCATCTATGAACACAGTATATGCTTCCTTTGTTTGCATCTTCTTTAATTTCTTTCTTTGTTGTCCCACAGATTTCTGAGTAGAGTTGTTTTACCTCCTTGGTTAGGTTTATTCCTAGGTGCTTTATGTTTCTTGTTGCTATAGTAAATGGGATTTTTTCCTACTTTCGTGTTTCTGATATTTCATTGTTGGTGTACAAAAATGCCTTTGATTTCTGGGTATTGACTTTGTATCCTGCTGTTATGCCAAATTCACTTCTTAGGTTGAGTAGTTTTTTGGCAGAGACTATAGGGTTTGTTCATTTTTAAATAATAACAGTTTTACTTCCTCCTTTCCAATTTGGATGCTTTTTACTTATTTTCTTGTCTGATTTCTATGGCTAGAATTTCCAATACTATGTTTAATAGAAGTGGTGAAAGCAGCCACACTTGTCTTATTCCTAATCTTAAGGGGAAACATTTTAGTTTTTGCCTATTGAGTATGATGTTGGCTAGGTTTTTCATGTATGTCCTTTATTATGTTGAGCAATGCTCCCTCTCCTCTCAATTTGCTGAGTGTTTTAATCGTAAATGGGTGATGTACTTTATCAAATGGTTTTACACAATTAACGATATGATCATGTGACTTTTTTGTTTATCTGGTGTATTATATTTATGGACTTATGAATATTGTAACATCCTTGCATCCCTGGGATGAATCCCACTTGATCATGGTCTATGATTTTTGCAATGTATTACTGGATTTAGAATGTCAATATTTTGTTGAGGATTTTAGCATCTATGTTCATCAGAGATATCAGCCTGTAGTTTTCTTTCTTTGTTGTGTCTTTACTTGGTCTTGGAATTAGAATAATACTGGCCTCAGAAAAAGAGCTTGGGAGTCTTCCCTCTTCTTGAATTTTTTAAAATACTTTTAGAAGTTTTAATTTTTCACAGAAGAATTAATACTTTATAGAAATTTTAATTATTCTATAAATGTTTGGTGAATTTTGTCTGTGAAGCCATCAGTCCAAGGCTTTTGTGTGACAGAGTTTTTTGATTACTGCTTCAATTTTACTAATTGTTCTAGATGTATTCAGTCTCTGCTTCTTCTTGATTCAGTTTTGGAAGATGTTATGATTTTATAAATTTGTCAACTTCCCCCAGTTTGTCAAATTTCATGGCATATAGTTGTTCATAATCATTTCTTACAATCCATTTTATTTCGGGGGTGTCAATTGTAACTTCTATTTTTTTATCATTTTAATTATTTGATTTCTCTTTCTCTGTGCTTTTTTTTTCTCGATGAGTTTGGTTAAAGATTTTTCACCTTTGTTTATCTTTTCGAAGAACTACTCCTGGATTTATCGATCCTTTGAATTGTTTTCTTTTAGTCTCTATGTCATTTAATTCTGCTCTAACCTTTATTATTTCCTTCCTTCTACTTGCTCTGAGCTTTGTTTGTTGTTATTTCTCTAGTTCTTGGAGATGTAGTGTTAGGTTGTTTATTTGAAATTTTTCTATCTGTTTAAGGTCTGTAATGCTTTGAACTTCCCTCTCAAGTCTACATTTGCTGCGTTCCATTGGTTTTGGCCTATTGTATGTTCATTTTAATTTGTTTCCAGTTACTTTTTTTATTTCTTCCTTGATCTCATTGTTAACCCATTCATTGTTTATTAACATGCTATTCAGTCTCTATGAAATTGAATGTTACTGAGTTTTTTCCTTGAGGCTGGTTTCTAGTTTCGAGCCAATTGTAATCTGAGAAGATGCTTGATATAACTTCAATTTTTTTGAAATTGTTTAAGACTTTTTGTGTTCTACCATGTTTTCATTCTTTGAAAGCATTGCATGTGCATTTGAAAGGAATGTATATTTTGCTATTTGGGGTAAATTTTTTTTTTTTTTTTTAGATTTCACTTGTTTATTTTTAGAAGGAATGGGAGAGATAGGGAGAGAAACATTGGTGTGTGGTTGCCTCTCACACTCCCCCTACCATGGACCTGGCCCACAACACAAGCATATGCCCTGACTGGGAATTGAACCAGCAACCCCTTGCTTTTCAGGCTGGTACTCAGTCCAATGAGCCACACCAACCAGGGAAGGGTGAAAGGTTTTGTATATATCAATTAAGTCCATTTGATCTAAAATGTTGCTCAATACCACAGTATCTTTGTTGATTCTTTGCTTGGAAGATCTATCCATTGTTGACAATTGGGGGTTAAAATCCCCTATGATGAGTGTGTTGCTGTTGATATCTTTCTTGAAGTCTTTCATGATTTTCCTTATATATTTGGGTATTCCAATGTTGGGTGCATATAAGTTTGTAACATTTATGTCTTCTTGATGGATTCTTCTCTTGAGTATTATGAAGTGTCCTTCTGGGTCTCTTTTCATGGCCTTTGTTTTGAAGTCTATTTTGTCCGATATAAGTATTGTCACCCCAGCTTTTATTTTCATGTCTGTTTTCTTCGAATATTTATTTCTATCCCTTCACTTTCCATGTGCAGATCTTTTGTTGTGAGGTGGGTCTCTTCTAGATAGCATATGTTCAGGTCACGTTTTCCTATCCATTCAGTTACCTTATGTCTCTTTTAAAATATAGTCTTTGTTATATTTGTTCTACTATCATTTAGTCCTGTTAGACCCTTTACCTTCTAGCCTGTGTTTTTTAATTGGATACTTCAGTCATTTACATTTAAGGTTATTATTGATAGGTACTTATTCACTTCCATTTTCCCCATACCTGTGTTCCTCTCTCTCTCTCTCTTTCTTTGTCTTCTTTTTAAAAAGATTTTATTTATTGCCCTGGATGGTGTAGCTCAGTGGATTGAGCATGGGCTGGGAACCAAAGGGTCCCGGTTCGATTCCCAGTCAGGGCACATGCCTAGGTTGCAGGCCAGGTCCCCGTGAAGGCCATGTGAGAGGCAACCATACATTGCTGTTTCTCTCCCTCTCTGTCTCCCTTCCTTCCCCTCTCTCTAAAAATAAAAAAAAAAAAAAGATTTTATTTATTTATTTATTTTTGGAGAGAGGGGAAGGGAAGGAGAGAAACATCAATGTGTGATTGCCTCTCATGCTCTGCCTACTGGGGACCTGGCCCATAGCCCAGGCATGTGCCCTAACTGGGAATTGAACTGGCAACCCTTTGGTTTGCAGGCCTGTGCTAAATCCACTGAGCTACACCAGCCAGGCATTTTTCTTTTTCTTATTAAAGCAGTCCTTTTAGCATTTCTTTGTAATGCTGGTTTGGGGGAGATGTGTTCTTTTGGCTTTATTTATTTATTTATGTCTTCAAAATTCTTTATTTTGCCTTCCTCTTTAAATGAGAGCCTTGCTTTGTAGAGTAGTCTTGGTTACAAGCCTTTCCTTTTCATTACTCGGAATACTTCATGCCATTCCCTTCTGGCTTGTAGTGTTTCTGTTGAGAAAGTAGCCGATAGCTTTATAAGAGCTTCCTTCTATGTTACTATTTGTTTCTCCCTTGCTGCCTTTAAGATTCTCTCTTTATCTTTAAATTTTGCCATTTTAGTTATGATGTGTCTTCTTATAGGCCTCTTTGGGTTCATCTTGATTGTGACTGACTCTGCTTCCTAGACATCCATGGTTTTTTCCCTCATCAAAGTAGGAACATTTTCTGTCATAACTTTGTCAAACAGGTTTTCTATCCCTTGCTCATCTTCTTCTCCATCTGGTTATCCCTATAATACAAATAGTATCTCATGTTTTCCTGAAACTCCCTTAAACCTTCTTTGTTCTTTTTGAGTCTTTTTTCATTTTGTCATATTGTCTGGGAGATTTGTCTACCTTGTCCTCCATCTTACTGATTTGATCCTCTGTTTCATCTAGCCTGCTGTTAATTCCTTCTCATGTACTCTTAATTTTAGAGATTATATTCTTCATTTCCTCCTGGCTCTTATTTATAGTTTCAAGGTTTACTTTCATACTGATGTGGTTCCCAGTAAGGCTCCTCGTAATTCTCACTGAGCAACTTGAGCATCCTTATGACCATTATTTTGAACTCAATGTGTAATATATTGCTTGACTCTATTTCATTTCTTTCTGAAGATTCCTCATTTAATTTCAATTGGGAGTTGTTCCCTTATATCTCTACTTTAAGTGACTCTTCTTTCTTGTTTCTGCATATTAGATTGATCTGCTTTGACTCTCTGTCTTCACGGAGTGGCCTTCTGTGGTAGGAGACCCGTGTGACTCCCTGGTGCAGTCTCCTTGATCTCCTGAGCTGGATGCTCTTGGGATGCCCTTTATGGCATTTATGTAGGTTCTCTTGTAATTGGGTTTGGTTGTAGTTCAGTCATTCTTTGGTAGGTTCTTCTCTCTAGCTGAGTGTCTGAGAGTCATACAGCCCACATCTTGTATGTTGTTGTACTGGTAATGCCAGAACAGTAACAACAAAAAACAACACAGGAAATAAAACCCATCCCTGTTTTATTTCCTCACACAACCACACTATCTACAGCAAATGAGAAAATATTAATAAAGGTGTAAAGAGATTAAGACTATTATAAGAAAGGAAAAAGGGAAGGAGAAAGATAGAAGCGACATAAGTGTGAGCAGAGTCCACTTCTGCCTGTGCATGGGAGAAATATCTAACTGATTTTCTGAGGTACAGAGGAAGCAGCCAATGGTATCCCAGCATATACAAAGATTGGAGACCAAAAATAGTGGAGAAAATTGAAAAATCAGACAGCGAGACAATAAAACCTGGAGCTGTGTAAAGACCAGAGTTAGACCCAAAGAGGGGTCATCACAGCAACTGAGACAGTGAGATGAATTTCACTTTGCTACACCAGAGAACCTTCAAGGTGGGAGTGGTGACCACTATTACACCTGCTGTAAGAGGAAACCAATCAACAAAGGAAACACCAACAGATAACAACAGAAGAAGGTGAAGGAAGGAGTGAAACCCACACTAACCTCAATCCAGGACCAATCTGGAAATGCAACTAAATGGTGAAGAAATTACCCACAACAAACAACTGAACAAGAGAAAGAGAAAAGCCTCAAAATCTTGTACACACAGAAGAATCAGCTTCAACACTACCTGTCCACACCTTCACAAAAGAATACAAGATGTGGTGGATGCAGTGACCCTCAGTTAACCAGGTAGAGGGAAGGACCCACCAAAGAAAGACCCAACAACAATCAAAACCCAAAGACATACAGAGAGACAACATAAATGGCAGCCCAAGACCAGAGAACTCAGGAGATTAAGGAGACTGCAACACTGAATCTCACAGATCGTCTACCATAGACATTCACACCAGAAACCCAGGAGTCAGAACAGATCAATTTAAGAAGAAGAGGCTAACAAGAAAACTCTTACAAACAATGCAAAGACTAAGAGACAATCCCCAAATGAAAGGAAAGGAGGGAGCCTCAAAAAGAATGCTAAATGAAATAGAGGCAGGTCAACAATCAGATATTGAGTTCAAAGCAACGGTTATCAGGAAGCTCAATGAGCTCCCAGAGAATTATCAGAAACTATAGGGAAACTACAATGAATTCACTGAAAACTATGTCAACGTGAAAAAAGAAATAGAAACTATCCACAAGGGTAAAGAGGAAATGAAGAATACAGTTTCTGGACTGAGGAATACAGTAGAAGGAATCAAAAGCAGGCTCGATGAAACAGAAGATCGGATCAGAAAGCTGGATGACAAGGTAGGAAAAAAATCCAGAAAGAGCAAGAAAAGGAAAAGAGGTTCAGAAAGAATGAAGAGGGATTAAGGGAAATGCAGGACAACATGAAACATAATAATATCCATATAATAGGGATACCAGAAGGAGAAGGAGAAGAAGAAGAAGGGATAGAAAACCTGTTTGAAAAAGTAATGATAGAAAACTTCCCTAATCTGATGAGACAAAAAGTCACACAAATTCCAGAAACACAGAGTGCCCCAATCAAGAAGAACCCAAAGAGGCCCACTTCAAGAAACATTATAATTAAAATGGCAAAATTCCAAGACAAAGAGAGACTCTTAAAGGCAGCAAGGAATAAATACAAAGTAACATACAAGAAAGCTCGGATAAGGCTAGCAGCTGACTTCTCAAGGGAAACACTCCAAGCCAGAAGAGAATGGTAAGAAATATTCCAAGTAATGAGAACTAGAGGCATGCAACCAAGTCTACTTTACCCAGCAAGGCTCTCAATCAATAGAAGGTCAAATAAGGAGCGTCCCAGAAAAAAGAAATCTAAAAGAATACACCTCCACCAGACTAGCTCTGCAAGAGATTCTAAAGGGACTGCTTTAAGAAAAGGAAGGAAAGAGAGAGAGAGAGAGAGAGAGAGGGAGAGAGGGAGAGAGGGAGAGAGAGAGAGAGAGAGAGAAACACACAGGTACAAAAAATGGCAATGAATAAGTACCTATCAATAATAACCTTAAATGTAAATGGATTAGATGATCTAAGCAAAAGATATAGAATAACTGAATGGATAAGAAAGCATAACTCACACATATGCTGCCTACAAGAGACCCACCTGAGGACCAAAGACCTACACAGACTGAAAGAGAAGGGCTGGAAACAAATTTTCCAAGCAAATGGACAGGGTAAAAAAGCCGGGTAGCAATACTCATATCAGACAAAATACACTTCAAAAAAGGGGCCATAAAGAGAGACCCAGAAGGACACTTCATGATAGTCAAGGCAAGAATCCACCAAGAAGACATAAACATTATAAACATATATGTGCCAACATAGGAGCACCAAAATACATAAAAAAAAAAAAATCTTGGAAGACTTCAAGAAAGATATTGAGAGCAACACAATTATAGTAGGGGATTTCACACCACACTGTCAAAAATGGACAGATCTTCCAACCAAAATATCAGCAAAGATATTGTGGCTTTAAACAATGTCTCAGATCAAATGAACTTAACTGATATATATATATAGAGAGAGAGACTTTCATCCTAGAAGAGCAAAATACATATTCTTTTCAAATGCCTATGGAACATTTTCAAAGATAGATCATATGATAGGACACAAAACAAGCCTCAACATATTCAAGAAAATTGAAATCATATCAAGTATTTTCTCTAACCACAAGGGACTGAAATTACAAAGCAACCTGAAGGAACAAACCCAAAACACTCAAAATCATGGAGATTGAATAGCATGCTATTAAACAATGAATGGGTCAAGAATGCGATAAAGAAAGAAATCAGAAAGTTTCTGGAAACAAACAAAAATGAATTCACAACAATCCAAAACTTATGGGACACAGTGAAGGCAGTCCTGAGAGGAAAGTTCACAGCAATACAGGTCTACTTAAAAGATAGAAACATTTCAAACAACCTAACCCTATGCCTACAAGAATTCAAGGAACAACAACAAAGACAACCCAGAGCAAGAAGAAGGAAGGAAATAACCAAGATCAGAGCAGAATTAAATGACACAAAAACTAAAAGCACAATTCTAAGGATCAGTGAATTCAGGAGCTGGTTCTTTGAAAAGATAAACAAAATCGACAAACCTTCAAACAGGCTTATCAAGAAAAAAAAGAGAGAGGATCCAAATAAACACAATCAGAAATGAAAGAGGAGAGATTACAATGGATGCCACAGAAATACAAAGGATTATACGGAATTACTACAAAGAACTGTATGCCAAGAAATCTGAAAGCCTTAGGGAAATGAACATTTCTAGAAAAATATAATATTCCAAATCTCAATGAAGAAGGAGCAGAAAGCCTGAACAGACCAATAGCAGCAGACAAAATTGAAGCAGTAATGAAAAAAACTACCAACAAATTAAATCCCTGGACCAAACAGTTTCACAGGAGAATTCTACAAAGCATTTAAGGAAGAGCTAACCTCTATCCTCCACAGACTATTCCAAAAAATCCAAAATGATGGAAGACCCCCAAACTCTTTATGAAGCCAGCATCATCCTAATCTCAAAACCAGAAAAAGGCACAACAAAGAAAGAAAATTTCAGGCCAATATTGTTGATTAACATAGACGCTAAAATCCTAAACAAAATATTAGCAAATCACATCCAGCAATACATTAAAAAGATCATACACCATGACCAAGTGGGATTCATCCCAGGGATGCAAGGATGGTACAATATTCACAAACCAATCAATGTAATACATCACATAAACAAAAACAAAGACACAAATCACATGATCATATCAATAGATGCAGAAAAAGCATTTGATAAGGTACAGCATCCATTTATGATAAAGACACTCAGCAAGGTGGGAGTAAAGGGAGAACCCTCAAGATAATAAATGCCATCTATGAGATACCTACAGCCAACATCATATTCAATGGGTAAAAACTAAAATCTTTCCCACTAAGATCAGGAACAAGACAAGGTTGTCCACTTTCACCACTCCTATTCAACATAATATTGGAAGTTTTAGCCATAGAAATCAGACAAGAAAAGGAAATAAAAGCCATTCAAATTAGAAAGGAGGAAACAAACTGTCACTGTTTGCAGATGACATGTGTACATAGTCAATCCTATAGACTCCATCAAAAAACTACTCAACCAAATCAATGAATTTGGCAAAACAGCGTGATACAAAATCAATATTCAGAAATCAAAGACATTTTTGTATACCAACAATGAAACATCAGCAGCAGAAATCAGGAGAAAATCCCAGTTGGTATAGCAACAAGAAAAATAAAATACCTAGGAATAAACCTAACCAAGGAGGTAAAAGACCTGTATTCAGAAAACTACACAACACTGAAGAAAGAAATCAAAGAAGACACAAACAAATGAAAATATATACCATGTTCATGGATCGGAAGAATTAACATCATCAAAATGTCCATATTAACCAAAGCAATTTATAGATTTGATGCAATGCCTATTAAACTACCAATGGCATATTTCAAAGATTTAGAACAAACATTTCAAAAATTTATATGGAACCATAACAATTTCAAATAGCTGCAGCAATTTTGAGAAAGAAGAATAAAATTATAGAGATTATAAAACCTGGTACCAAATGGTATTACAAGTCCACTGTAATCAAAACAGCCTGGTACTGGCATAAGAACAGACAGACCAAAGGAACAGAACAAAGAGCCCAGAAATAAACCAAGTCTCTATGATCAATTAATATTTGACAAAGGGGGGAAAAGCATAAATGGAGTAAAAATAGCCTCTTCAACAAATGGTACTGGGGGAGCTGGACAGTGACATGCAAAAAAATGAAACTCAAGCACCAACTTACACCATAAACAAAAATAATTTCAAGGTGGATAAAAGACTTAAATATAAGTCATGACACCATAAAAGTCCTAGAGGAGAACATAGTCAGGAAAATATCTTATATTTCACACAGCAGTATTTTCATTGGTATGTCCCTAAAGCAAGGGACATAAAGGAAAGAATAAACAAATGGGCTTTCATCAAAATTAAATGCTTCTGCATGGCTAAAGAAAACAGTATTAAAGTGAAAAGAGAACCAACTGTGTGGGAAAACATATTTTCCATACAAACAATGTTGATCTCCAAAATATATAAAGAACTCAAATGCCTCCACTCTAAGAAGACAAGCAACCCAATTAAAAAATGGGCAAAGGACTTGAACAGACACTTCTCTGGGGAGGACTTACAGAGGGTCCAGAGACATATGAAAAGATGCTCAGTATCGCTAGCTATCAGAGATATGCAAATTAAAACCACAATGAGATACCATCTCACACTGGTCAGAATGGCCATCACAAAGAAAGCAACAGACAAGTGTTGGAGAGGACGCAGAGAAAAGGGAACCCTAGTGCACTGTCGGTGATAATGAAGACTGGTTCAGCCACTGTGGAAAACAGTATGGAATTTCCTCAGAAAACTAAAAGTAGAATTGCCTTTTGACCCAGTAATTCCACTGCTAGTATTATATCCTAAGAACCCTGAAACAACAATCCAAAGAACCTATGCATTCCAATGTTCACAGAAGCACAATTTACAATAGCCAAGTGCTAGAAGCAACCTAAGTGCCCGTCAGTAAATGAATGGATCAAAAACTATGGTACATTTACACAATGGAATTCTATGCAGCAGAAAGAAAGAAGGAGCTCCTACCCTTTGCTATAGCATGGATGGAACTGGAAAGCATTATGCTAAGCAAAATAAGCCAGGTGTTGAAAGACAAATACCATATAATTTGACCTTTAACAGGAACCTAATCATCAAAACAAATAAACAAGCAAAGTATAACCAAAGACACTGAAATGGAGAACAGGCTGACAGTGACCAGAGAGGAAAAGGGAGGGAATTTCAGGAGAAAAGGGGGCAGGGTTTGCAGGAACAATTATAAAGGACACATGGACAATAATGAGGTGGTGTAGAAATGGGATGGAGGGGGGAGGGTTGGGGTGTTGAGCTGGGGAGGGAGGAAAAGGCAGAAAACTGTACTTGAACAACAACATCAACAACAACAACAATAATAATAAAGAAAAGAAAAAGGAATGAGATGACGAACTGAAAGAAAAATGATTTTGAGAGTGCAGAGGGAGGAGAAATAATAAAAGTAGAGAGTAGACACAAGGTGAAGAAAGAAAGAAATAAAATAGAATTTACATTTAATTGAAAAAGGGAGAAAGGCAAAATGGAGTCAGAAAAGGGAAGAGTATAATATGAACTTAAAAAAAATTAAAAACAATAGTGAAAAAAGGAACCAAATTGAAAAAAAAAATCTACCACAGCAATATCAACAACAAAGGAGGAAAGATTAATACCAGAAGAATGGAATAAGAAGGAAAAAAAAGAGCTTATGAGATCTCTAGAAAAAAGAAAAGTGATTTTTGAGATGGTAAAGGGAGAAGAAATACGAAGAGTAAGCAATGAAAATCAGGGTAAGACAGGGAAAAAGTAAAATTTAAAGCAAAACAAAACAAAAAAGTGAATGAGCAGGAGGAAGGCAATATGGAGTAGAAGGGGAGAATGGTAAAATTTGAGATCTGAAATACAAAAACAATGAAGATCTAGAAATAAAATTGAAGAAATGGAACAACCACCATATCAACAACCAACAAGCAAAGATTGATGAAGATGGAAAAAGAATAAGGCTATTTTAAGACCAGGAAAAAGAATACAAGGTGACTAATGACAAGAAAAATGGTTTTGAGAGGCTGGAGCAGGGAGAAATATTAAGAGTGTGAAATAGAAACAAGTCATAGCAAGGGAGAAAATAAAATTTAAAACAAAATTAATAAGAGGAAGGAAGAAGCAAAATATGGTACTTGGAATAAAATAAAATAAAAAAAAAACTAGTGAAATAATAGGCACAAACTTGGAGGAAAATAAATGAATGTTAAAAAGCTATGCAGAAGAGAAAATAATGCAAATAATGAATAGATCATGGTGGAATTTATCTCAGTAGAATCCAGTGTTTACCACTGTCTTCTATTTGTGGATCCACCCTTGGTAAAGGCAGATGGTGGCCTAATCTCGCCCTAGGCAGCGTGTTCAAGACCACAGGTGATCCACAGTCTGTGACTGTCTCCTTCAGATGTTGGTAGTCCCCACTGTTCTTCCCTGCTGGCTTTCCATCAGCCCAGGGCCTAGGGGTGCTTCATTTAATGAGCCAAGGGGAGTGCCAGTACCTTAGCCACCTACCACCAGAGGGGCCTCTGGTGAAATCTGGAGAGTGGGAACCTTGGATCACCATAGGGGGTGCTGCTCCATTTTTAGGGAAGATGGTGGGAGTGTTTCCCGACCCCCTCACCCCATATCTTGGTCTGACCCAGATTCTTTTCAATAATGTATGGTTTCTGGTGAATTAGCTATCCAGTTATTGTGAGGGGTAAATCTGTGTAAAAGGGACAACTCTTTCTTGCTTGGTACAGAAACAGCTCTGTCTAGGTGAGGAGACTTGGTGGGGTCCTGAACACCCCTTGTTGCACCTGTGTCTAATCTCTCTGCTCTGCTGGTTTCAGTGGATCAGGACCTGAAGAACAGTGTAGCTAGTAGTGAAGGGACTTCCAGATCTTTTCCTTCTTTCCCCTATGGAAATGTGCCCAGCAGGGTCTTCTGAACCTCGCCTCATTGATCTGGGGAGCCTGCAATCTCTCAGGTGGAATATGGGCACACTTGCCTGTGAGGGCACCTGTGGGGATGCATCATATCTCAAGCCCAGGAGATGGTTCATCTCCTGGCCATCCAATCCCCAGATTGCCACTCCTGCAGGAGACATGGGCCCAAACTCTCCACTCTGCACAGTCCCCTGCTCACCAGCTATGCGGGGTTGGGTCTCACAGTCCCTTCAGTATGACTCTATCACTCTGAGTTCTTTGTTGGCAGTGCCTCTGTGCATACACACATGCAACAAGTCCAGGATCCCTGCTGAGTCTCAAGTCTTGTTTCAGCTACTCCCTTAAAAGAGTTTCTGTGTGACCTCCACACTGCATCACCAAACCCTGAGGAACCTGTTGTCTATGTGCTTCCCCTCCCCAAAAACACAGTCTCTCTTGTTCAGGGATCCAGCAGTTTTAGATTAAGCTTCTCTCTGGATCTCTCCCAGATGGCACTGGGAAGAGCCTCACAGTGATATTATAACACAGGGCAGTGGCAGTTCGTTTTCACTACTCCCTACAATGATTCTCAGCCTCAGGCAGGACTACTTCCACCACGCTGTCTTTGCAGCCAACACCGCTCTGGACATCTCTCTCTGTCCCTGGAGCTCAAGGCTCCTGAGCCAAACTGCAGCCTCCACAGTTAGATTCTGTCCTGTTCACAGTTCCCATGGTGCCTGGGGTCAGGGAGGCAACAGCCCCTTCCCCAATAAGTACCACAGTCCCCAGATACTGGATCCTGGCAGCAGCGGTTGAACTGCCCTACCTGGGGTGGAGAGCACAGAGACAGGTCTCAGTGGTGAGGTGTGGGCACTCCAGAGGCTTCTTCCTGAGGAGGATATTTTAAATTCCTCAAAATGACTCTTGCCCAAAATCTGTGCAGCCAGAAGTGCTGGGATGGGCAACAGAGGTGGAAGCCGTTCTGCTAGGAGAGACCTGGCTGCCCAATCCCAAGTACTCTGTAGGCAGGAAGGATCTTGCCCACTTATGCACATACCCAACTTGCTTGTCTGCATACATACTCACTCACATGGTCTCACTCACTCTCAGCCGGATTTTGGAGTTTATTGCTCTGTGGTTTAGCTGCAAGACCAGTCTGGGTCTAGAAGCAAGCATACAGAGCTTCCAGCTATGCTGCAGCCATTTTAGATCTAGATAAATAAATTTTCTTGCCTTTGTAATGGCTACATTACAGGGTGGAACAAAAGTGGGTTTACAGTTGTGAGTATGCAAAACACAGAGTTTATCCTTGTATTATTGTTTATTAGTTATTGTATTATTTCCATATAAACAACTGTAAACCTACTTTTACCCCACCCTCTATATTCTGGAAAAACTATTATAAATACAATATTTAAAGTTAAAAGGCATATTCCTGTAATAATTAACTTCAGCATTCTTGCTATAAATTAAATACTTTTCTTCATCTTTAATGATAAAATTTGTGGTGGCATTTATATACCACAGTCAACTTTTGATATAATTTAAGCTGCTTTCATTTCAAATCAAAATTCCCTGTTTTGCAACAGAAGAATAGTCAGATATTTCTCAGGTTAGAAACTCAAATATATATTTTATACTAATTAACAGAAATATAGATATCTGGATCTTATAATAATATTAATAAATTTTCCAGTACCAAAAGGGAGAAGTCTGCTTAGGGTATATTAAAATATTTGAGCTATTGAATTTCTGGATTGCCCAAATACAATACTAAAATCTACATGGAAGAAAAAAATGAATTACCTTAGTAGAATCACCAAAGGGTAACTCCCTTTTGTTTTTATAAATTTCTTTTAAATTGAATTCATTTTTTAATTAACCCAATTACACATCACTATTCAACTGTGATATTAAATTTAGAAAATTTAATGATGTGAAAATACTTTCACAGGAATATCATAGTGACAAAAAACATTTGAAATGTTCATATTTAGAAAGTATTAATTACATATATTAATTTAAGGATTGTTTTTTACTAAGTTTCATTTAAAATGAAAATTATTTTAGTTGCATAAGATGATTAATAGAGTAAAAAAATGCAGCATACCATGGGGGAAAGTATTAAAGAGCATTTATAATTCTTTGGCAAAAATTCTTCAAGATCTGGAAAAGGAAGAATTGTTTTCAGAACGAATATTAAATGATGTCCATTTAATATTTTTAGTATATTCTGTATGGAAATAAAAATTTCAGATTCTGCACAGTAAAAAAAAAATCAGTAAAATGAAAAAAGGACAAACCAAATGAGAGAATGTATTTGCCAATGGTATATCTGATTAGGGGTTAATTTCCAAAATACATAACTTATAATACTGAATAGCAGGAAGACAAACAATCTAATTAAAAATGGCTAAAGAACCTGAATAGATATTTCCCCAAAGAGGACATACAGATGGCCAATAGACACATAAAAAGACGCTCAATGTCACTAATCATCAGAGAGATGCAAATTAAAACCACAGTGACATACAACCTCACACCTGTCAGAATAGCTATTATCAGTAACTCAACAAATGACAAGTGCTGGGAGAATATGAAGAAAAGGGAACCCTAGTGCACTTCTGGTGGAATTAAGGCAGGGGTAGTCACTATGGAAAACACTACAGAGTTTTCTCAAAAAATTAAAAATGGAACTGCCTTTTGACCCAGTAATCCTACTTCTAGGAATATATCTTAATAATCCCAAAACACCAATTGAAAGAATATATATATTCATAGCAATGTATTTACAATAGCCAGGATCTGGAAATAGCCTATGTGACCATCAGTAGATGAGTCGATAAAAAAGACGTGGTACATTTACACAATGGAATACTATGCAGCTATAATAAGAAGGAACTCTTACCTTTTGTGACAGCATGGATGGATCTGCAGATTGTTATGCTAAGTGAAATAAGCCAGTTGGTGAAAGACAAATACCATATGATCTCACTTATATGTGAAATATAATGAACAAAATAAGCTGATGAACAAAGTAGAAACAGAGCCATGCTTATATGGAACAGACTGATAGCTGTCAGAGGGAAAGATGGAGGGGTTAACTGGGTGAAAAAAGGTGAAGGGATTAGACACAGACAACATGATGATGGATGGCCAGAGGGAAGGGAATTCACGTACATGGAGGGAGGTGGAGAATTTGGGGGGAAATGGGGACATCTGTAAGAGTGTAAAGAAAAATAAAGTAAAATATTTTTGAAAATTAAAATTAAAAATAATGAATAAAAATTTCTTGGAATACATTACCAAAACACCTTTGCCCTTAAATTTTAATAACAAACAAAATTTAAATTATTTTGTTTATTTTTCCAGCCATTTTAAAAAATAAAATAAAAAAGACATGAAAAACTATGTCTAGAACATGCCTTTCTTAAAAAAATATAGTAGACTTCCAAAAAAATACTGAAAGGACAAAATTGAGAGAGACAGACAAACAAGGAAGCAGAGTTAAGGGTTTTGTTTTCAAATCTATATTTTGTGCAAAAAAAGAAAAATTATTATAATGCTCTCCAGTTCTATCTATGCTGTCATGAAGGGTAAGAGTTTCTTCTTTTTTTTCTGCTGTGTAGTATTCCATTGTGTAAATGTACCACAATTTTTTGATCCATTCATTTACTGATGGGCACATAGCTAAGTAAAATAAAGCCAGGCAGTGAAAGACAAATACCATATGATCTCACATATAAGTGGAACCTAACCAACAAAACAAAAAAAGAGAAAAATATAACCACAGACTTAGAAATAAAGAACTGGCAATGACCAGAGGGAAGGGGGGAGGGACATCATGGGAAAAGAAGGGGAAGGGACAAGCAAAGGAACGCTAATAGGGGACACATAGACAAGGACAATGGGGGGATTGACTGTGGGAGTAGGTGAGGGATGGAGTAGTGGAGAGTAGTGATGCATCTAATATAATGAAGCTAGTGAAGCAATTTTATCATCATAATTCAAATATTTTGGACTACAAATATATATCAAACATACAAATCCTTTTATCTTTTAACCAATTTCCTTACTGATAAGTGTAATTAAAAATATATATAGGCAGGAAAATTTCAGATATTCCACACAGCAGTAGTTTCACCCATATGTCCCTTAGAGCAAGGTACATAAACAAAAGAGTAAACAAATGGGACCTCATCAAAATAAAAAGCTTCTGCACAACAAAAGAAAATGGCAGTAAAATGAAAATGGAACCAACTGTATGGGAAAATATATTTGCCAAAGATACCTCAGACAAGGGTTTGATCTCCAAAATATATAAAGAACTCACATGACTCCACTCAGAGGACAAAAAAATAATTAAAAAATTGGCAAAAGACATGAACAGACACTTCTCAAAAGAGGGCATACAGAGGGCCCAGAGACATATGAAAAGATGCTCCACATCATTAGCCATCAGAGAGATGCAAATTAAAACCACAATGAGATACCACCTCACACCAGTCAGAATGGCCATCATAAACAAAGCAACAGATAAGTGTTGGAGAGGACGCAGAGAAAAGGGAACCCTAGTGCACTATTGGTGCAAATGCAGACTGTTGAAGCCACTATTGGAAACAGTATGGAGTTTCCTCAGAAAACTAAAAATGGAACTGCATTTTGACCCAGTAATTCCACTGCTGGGATTATACCCTAAGAATCCTGAAACACCAATTTAAAAGAACCTATGCACCCCAATGTTCAAAGCAGCACAATTTACAATAGCCAAGTGCTGGAAGCAACCTAAATGCCCACTGGTAAATGAGTGGATAAAAAAACTATGTTGCATTTACACAATGGAATACTAGGTATCAGGAAGAAAGAAGGAGCTCCTATCCTTTGCTACAGCATGGATGGAACTGGAGAGCATTATGCTAAGTGAAATAAACCAGGCAGTGAAAGACAAATACCATATGATTTCACCTTTAAGTGGAATCTAATCAACAAAACAGTCAGGCAAGCAAAGTATAACCAGAGACATTGAAATCGATAACAGTCTAACAATAGCCAGGGGGGAGGGGGGAGGGGACAATGGGGAGAAGTGTTTTCAGGAACCACTATAGAGGACACATGGACAAAACCAAGGGGGAGGAGGGAGGCAGGGGAAGGAAGTGGGGTTGGAGGGGGTGGGAGGAGGGGAGGGGAGAGGATGCAGATAACTGTAATTGAACAACAATAAAGTAATTATTAAAAAAAAAAGAACAAACTGACAGTAACCAGAGAGGAGGGGAGGGAGAGAGATAATGAGGGATAATAGTGGTAGGTCCATCAAGGAACATGTATAAAGGACACAAGGGCAAAACCAAAGGGGGTAGGTTTGAGGGTGGGAGGTGGGGATGGTGAGGCAGGGGGCAGTGGTGGGGTGAAAATGGAGACAGCTGTACTTGAACAACAATACAAAATACTTTAATTATGCTTTTCAGACTCATAATAAAACATTTTATAATTAAATTTTAAGAAGCCTCAAGGGCTTATTTCAATAAAATTGGATCAGGAACAACATTTTATTATAAGTTTAAAATTAATACTTTGAGAAAATTAAAAAGAAATATTATTTAGAATGTATAATGAACTGAATATTAGCACACTATAGCTAATTAATAAATGTCAATTTAAGAAATACTTTTTCAAAATGTACTATTTGCCAGGATGGTAACTAGAAAATAATGTTTTATTCATTATCACTTTCTTGGCTAGTACAAGTAAAACTAAAACAAATACCAAATATGCATCCTTCTTATAGCTGTGAAGGGAACTGTACCACAAGTTATTCTTTTTCAAGATTTAATTATAGTGATCCCTACGTACTATTTGTCTGTTATTGAAGTAAGATACCTTTATAGAAGAGCATTTTTCTCTCGATTAAAATAGAGAAACTTCTTCCTTAGAAGAGTCATTAAGCCTTAGATATAAAAAAAAAAGGGTTAAAAGAATGACCTAACATAATTCTGATGACAGTATGGTTTTAATATGTTTGGTCATTTTATGTATTCTTGTTAAATCAAACCTAAATCACCTTATATAAAGAACTCTACACTAAATCCGAATCAGAACCAAAAAAATTAAGAATAAAGAATCTTTGCACTACACTGGTCATGATTCTATGTTGGAATCACAATTATAAAAACAGAAGGAGGTGCTTAACATAGTAAGTAATCATTATTAAAAGCTTAAGATACTATGTTCTTATTGATTTTATATTCCTTAATGTTTCCAAATTTTTCCACCATTCCTCCAAGAAAACCATGTTTTCCTACTTTAAAAGAAGACTATTTTCACATTAAGTGTGTTTTATTTTTTTAAGTAATAAACATATTTGATCATTTAAATATTTACTTCAAATTCTTTCAGAGAGAACTACATATGAGAGCTGTCTCAAGGTTTTCTAATTCCACTGCAGACAAGCAATAAGGAGTATAATTTATTGAATGCTTCCTTACTACATGCCTTTTACTGGGCTAAGTGTTTTACATGTTTTGTCTCATTTACCATCTTCAGTGGTCCTTTGAGATACTTATATTTCCCCCATTTTACAGGTGGTAAATCAGAGGTTCAGAGGTATGATTAGATATTACAATTCAGGTCTATTTAACTCAGGTAATATAGTCTAAGTCACTATGCTGTGCTTTTTAAAACATTGGATTTTTTCAATTAGCTCTTAGATTTTCGTGAACCAAGGATGGTGTATAAATGGCATATTCCTCTGACCTTTTTTCAGGTAGTTATCTAGTGTTCTCCTATGCAGACATATAACATTAATTTGATTTTTGCAACTTTTTGATATTGACTACCAATTTAAAAAAAGTAAATTTATTTTTGTTGTATATTTAATTAGGTTCATATAAGAGGTTTCTCCTCTTTTTTTAATTTTGTTTGTTTTTGATGAAAAGACATGATGTACGATTTGCAATAGATCTATTTTTTCTTTTTTATTATTATTTTTAATATATTTTATTGATTAAGCTATTGCAGTTGTCCTATTTCCCACCTCACTCCCTTATTCCCCTCTGCCCCGCATATCTGCCCTTCCCTCCCTTTAGTTCTTGTCCATGGGTCATACACGTAAGTTCTTTGGCTTCTATATTTCTTATACTATTCTCAACCTCCCTCTGTCTGTTTTCTACCTACCATTTATGCTACTTACTCTCTGTACCTTTCCCTCCTCTCTCACCCTCCCACTCCCCTGTTGATAACCCTCCATGTCTTATATAAATCCCTTTAACATTTCATATAATAAAGGCTGGGTGATGATGAACTCCTTGAACTTGAGAAGATCTGAGTTTAAAAGAAGATCAAAGTATCTTGTAGAAGAATTCTCAACCACCTAATATTATATTGTTCAAAAAACTTGATGAAAGAAAAATTCCAAAATTAGTGTTATCTGAGACTTGAACAGATTCATGTCATATGAAGATTATAATAAAATGAACATATAATATTATCTCCTACCCCCAGAGCTCCTAAATTCTTATCACTAGCTTGAAAATTATTTATTTAGAGGTTTCTGAAATTTCCTTTTAGGAGTACTTGACTTGTTTTGTTAATCTTGAAGATGGAAAGTAACAGGGTCTTATCTTCCTCTGTAAGGTGAAAGAATATTATTAAATAACTATGGGATTGCCCTTTATGTGGTTTTAATTATACCTTTTAAATATATGAATTTTGATTAAAATTAATATATGAATACATGAGTGAATATCAACCCTAGAGAGTGCAGAAGAGCATGAGTTTTATTTAAGTTGTATGTGAAGATTATACAATTTTAATTATCTTTAAATTGTCTCTTGAGTCAACAAAAGCTGAGTCCAAATTACTACTGCTACAGACCAACTACCACCTGACTGTGTCCTCAAAGGAAACTCCAGGTCAAAATTATTTAGCAGAATGTAATCAATCCATAGACACAGAAGAGAAAATAATATATTTATTTTATTAATCTACAGACACAGGAAAGAAAATTGTACTTTTTTTTGGTTTGAAGCCACTAAATTTTAGAAGTTTTGTTATGCAGCAATAAAAAAATTGGAAGAAACTTAAGGATATACAGGGTCTGGCAAAAGTAACAACTACTCGAGTACAGTTGGTAGGGTAATAATATGGGTATAATAACTTACAGTTTTAACTTGGACATTTCACCTAAAATGTCATATGGTGTGCTTGAGTGTGATATTGTTATGTTACAAAATTACATGGTTATGATTTTATAATAACAGATTTTGTAATAAAAAGGGTGTTATATGTGCCAAGCCCTGTATAGACTATATAGAATCACTGTTAATAAGACAATTTGGGGAATGAACATTTGGTATTTATGCATATTAAATAATTAATTTATTAAATTAAATAATTTATTTTATGTTTCAAGGTCTGATTATGATAACAGAGAGTAATCTAGGGAAATTTATTCAACTTTTTTCAGCTTAGTTTCCTCATGTATTAAACATGAGTAAAAATATGGAATTAAATTGAAAACAACATGTATAATATAACTCTTACAGTAACTAGGTCATATTAGTTTGTTGATAAATTTTGTTCCTTCATACTATATTAATCAAATACTAATATAAAATGATATCTAATAATGTCAACAATTAAAAAGTGAATGAAACTTATTTAGCAAGAATGCTACTAGAACACAGGGCAATTTTGAGAAAAGTATAAGAAAAAGCAGCCCTGCCTTTGTTGAGTATGAAGGATCACCTATGAAGAGGTGATCCTTAGGACAAATTTTTATACTTAACCTTATTTAATACTAACAACCAGCCATGATGAAAGCAGGGCTGAAACAGTAACAGTGTTTAGAATATCTTGTTTGTGAGTAACAATTGAAAATCATATGACTAAGGATAATCAAGTGACTACTATATTACATGGAGAAAATAAAAGTATTAACAAATTTGAACAATAACTAGGCACAATGAATGGTGAGGTGATTTCTGTTCTCTAGGTCAAAGGAAATCCCTCACAGACTGTGTGTATAAGGGATGCTTCTATTGTATTGTCAGACTGTTTTTGAAAGTGATGTGAAAGGACTAATATAATAAATGTACTGTTATTAAAAAGCATTTTGTTTTCTATTTAAATATATTGTGTATAAATATATTTAAATGCAAAAATATACATTTCTAATGTTTTTCTGTTAAATCATTAAATACATTTATTTCTATCCAATTCCCAAGAAACATGGGATGTGGCTTACAAAGTAAAAGATATAATAAGATGAACATTTAGAAATTGAAAACCAAGCCCAAAGGGAAAACTTGGAAAGCAATATTAAAGAACAGTTTCACCATGGCTGTTGTATATACCAACATTTGAGAAAAGTTAAATGCAAGATGTTCCCTGGCAGGTATGGAATAGGTACCTGTTCTTCTTCACCAACCAGAAAAGCAAAGCAATAAAGGAGTAAAATAAACTATGAAAAGGCAATGAGAGCTGCTGAAGCAAAAACAAGAGGAACTAAGACTGCTGCGAGGAAAGAACCTTGTAGAAGTGAGCTTCTGCCAAGAAATTTACTATTGAGCAACTTTCTAACTCTGGTTGATTACAGAAGATTGACTATCCTGGTTAAGTGCTCATAGAACACAAATAGTCAGAGAAAAATGGACCTAATAAATGGTTTTTAGAGATTTGAAGGGCCATAAACATATAGTCAGTTTTTCCCTAAGGACAGATGCTGGATACTAGGATTCTATGGGACTGACATAAAACACCTGAATTGAAAGCCCACAGAAAACCAGAGAACTTTGTTAGTTTTCAGAGACAAGGATATGATTCCTTTATATAGAAGGTGACCTTATGTAAAACCCTATGGGACCAAGGAGACCGTAACTAGAGTGGGTCTTTTCAGGACTGAAACACAGCTGTGGTATAGCAAATCCTTGATTAGATTCAAATGATCAGAAGCAACTTTAGTACCTGAGAACAGGGGGCTTACATTTTTTGCCATGCAGGGGTGTTCAACCTGTGGCCCATGGGCCACATGCAGCTCAGGATGGTTGTGAATGCAGCCCAACACAAAATCAAAAATGTACTTAATACATTATGAGATTTCTTGTGCGTGATTATGTGTGACAATGTATTTAATGTGCGGCCCAAGACAACTCTCCTTCTTTCAGTGTGATGCATAGATGCCAAAAGGTTGGACACCATTGCAAGGGTCAGATAATAAATATTTTTGGCTTAGCAAGCTATACAATGTTTTCCACCAACTTCTTAGCTATGTTAAATTATTGCAAATGCTGTCAAAGATAATATGCAGATGAATGAGTATGGCTGTGTTCCAAGAAAACTTTATTTACAAAAACAGGAAACAGGTTTGCCAACCCCTGGCCTAGGATGATAATATTACCTGGAGGCTTACCTTCATATACAATATCTTCATATACAATATCAGTGTTATTCAATCTAAAATTGCTACTTGCACCAAATGATGGAACTGAAAACTATGAGGGAGAGAGAGAATGAAAATTAAAATAAACAAAACAAAATAAATTTAAAAAACCTTATAGGTGAGCCAGGAATTGAAGTCAGCTGACTAGAGTTTTCAAACAACTGAAAAAAAAGGAGGGGGGTAGCAGATGGACAAAGTAGATGAAAATATAAATAATTTTGTATGGTGATTATAATCCAAAAAGAAAATATATGGAGGCTCTGGATCTGAAAAATGAAACACCTGCAGTTAAGAACTATTTAGGTCATAATAAGAGAAGGTCAGACACAAAAGAAAAGGAGAAATGGGACTTAGTAAAAAATGTGAAATTAAAAGGAAAATAATGAAAAAAAAGACAATTCTTTCAGATGAGTAAACATAAGACTGACAGATAATTTCTCAATAGAAATAAAAAATCAGAGGGAATACATTGGGTTCTTTGTAGTATTAAAAGAAACAACTAAAAATCTTGAATCCAGGAAAAATAACCTTGAAAAAGGAAGAAAAATTAGTTTGAAGTAACTCTAGTAATATTCTTATCGACCTTTGTGATATAGGTTGGCTTATAATTTTGCCTCTCTCAACAATACTTTTGAAGAAAACCTTATAGATAGTTACTTCCATTGATATGGTTCAGCTTAGCATACTAATTTCTAAAGACTGTACATGGAGCTGATAACCTCAGAGAGATAAGAGGTTTAAAATGTAGGTGTTAGGTGATGAAAGTCATTTTAACAATATTATGTATACCTCAGAAAACTTCAGTGACAAAAGAATCTACTAACATCTTCTAAGGTATCTGCTTTAGGACCAAAATTTTAGACCACGAAGCTAACATTAAGTTACACACATCTTACAACAAACATAACCTCATTCTGTTAAAAAAGAAAAGCCAACATGAAACTGGAAGACAAAGCTAGTTCTGCTCTGGTGGGTAAAGTATCATAGTAATAGAAGTGAAAAAAACTTTCTTTCCTTTGAGCAGTTATTGCCATGAATTTTATTAACATAAAAATGTATCTAATTGTACACACATCCAATAGTTTTTTATGTATTGTATGTATATGTACTTTAAACATATATATACACACATATATATGTGTATATATGTTAAAATGTAGTAAAACAAACACACAAAAATACATATTTTGTATCATTAATATTGTGGTATAACTTCTAATAGCCAGATGGATTCACAGACAGAACTCGGAACACATGGAGCAGTAAATGTTTATCTCGATCACATAGATTACATCATCTCCATAACATTTCTCTGAACCAGCTACTGTTAAGAAGTCAGTTCAGTATTTTCTCTCTAACAGGGCTCTAGAATACTGGTAACTTATTTTGCTGTGTAAAGGAATCTACTTGCTCTAGGATTTAGACAAGGATATAGTAAATGAACATTTTTTAAGAGATAGCCTCTTTTATTGCAGGAGAGCATTATTAATTTTAATATATGCTAGGTTAGAATTTGCTTGCCTATAATTTCCATGAATCTGTAGTCTTTTTTTTTTTTACATGTTTTATTGTTGTTCAAGTACAGTTGTCTCCATTTTCTCCCCTCCACTCCCCCCACACCAGCCATCCCCACATCCACCCTTGATCTTATCCTCCTTTGGTTTTATCCATGTGTCCTTTATACATGTTCCTGAAAACTGTTTCCCCTTTCCCCCAATTATCCCCTCCCGCCTCCCTTCTGGTCTGTTTGTTCTTTATTCCAAAGGCTATTTTTAAAAGTAATGATCTCATAGAGTTGCCTATCTCTCCCTATCCATACAACTGTTACTGTTAGTCTAATTCCTTGTTGGGACTGTGAATACGTATTAGCCAGATAAGTTCTACCAAGTCTTCTTGTAAGTGATATCCTTCCTCTGAGCTATATTTATGTTTCCCCAAGGATAAGGGGAAACTTCTAAAATCTCCACATTATTATTGTTATCCTTAGGCCCTTTGATCATATTACAATTTATATGTTATGTGCCACAATTCCCAACGTTTTAATCCTTTTGACTACCAATGCTTGGTTTTCCATTAGAATGTTCAAATACACACACACACACACACACACACACACACACACACACACACCATTTCTATACAGGCCTTTTCATTATGATCAATTTACTTTCCTCTAAGACTTCCAGCAAGTAGAATTCTATTGGTGCTTTCTGGCTTATGAAATCAAAAGCTGTGAATTTTGATGTCCTTCTGATGTTTCACTAAGTCAATCATTTTAGTGTAAAGGGGTCTGATTTTGATATAAACCCTCAAAAATCTTGTTATAGGCTATTGATATATTGCTACATTTCTACAATGCCAAACTCCAACGTCATTAATCTTTAGAAATAAAAATATAATTTCTATACATTATTTTCAAACAAATATTATGGTATGCATATTTTGGTATTGCCTGATTCAGGATTTGCTTTATTATTTTGCCTGTTTTTTTTGTTATTTTTTATATGAAGAATTTTATTTGAGACCAAATAAGTGCTCTTTAATGGGAAACATAATTAATATATATTGTGAAAATTGAGCTTAGTTTTATTTTTTCTAGTTGATTTACAATCTAGATATATGTATAAAGAGGTACTAACAACAATGAAAAAGATATGATATTAACAGTAAAGAAATTATAATTTCCCTGTTCTGGATTTCTAAAGCATCATGATGAGAAAATATTATACAATTTAAGGAATTTCAACTTAGATTTTATGAATTTTTGATTGAATATTTTTGGTTGTTGTAAAGTAAAAATATCTCTATGGCTAGTCAAAACAACATTCAATTTTCAATATTCTTCAGGAAACTCCCTTATTTAAATTGCTTTCATTTGGTACATTAACTTCAATATATGTCTAAATTTTTATTTCAGTCAATTTCAAACATCAAGGAAAAAAGCTGAATATTCAAATAGCTCATGAAATATTTTCCTAGCTGGTAAAAATTATGATGTTAGAAAAGATTGTACAAAATAAAATCTTTTTGAATGACTGAATAAATACCAAAATGCTGGCAATAGTCATCAGAGTACTGAGAGACCAAAAATGATGTAAGTGCATTTTGTGTAAATATAAAATAACAAAAAGAAATAGTGTGATCCCACTTTGGTATTATTACTCCAAGCTTTTCTTTTCTCTCACAATCTTTAAGAAACCAAGAAAACCACAAGGCAATAAATTTTAGTGTGTGGTTTAAAAAACAAAATTAGCACTGAGAAGACAGAAAGAGACATAGAGTCACCAGGAATCCTGTTTGAATTCCCATGGACCATCACTGCTGCAGAAAGTCCATTTAGCTCCTTGAGAGGGCATTAAATGTATTAGGAGTCTGGGACTGCAGACTATTTGAAGTCAATGGAGCAAGTTAGATGATTAGACATAGTTTTCCATTTGGCTTAAGTGAGTAATCACCTCATTTCCATTATACTCTTTCTTACATCTTCAGCCATTTCATACACTGCTTTCAAAAAAATCTTCAACCTAGACCGGTAATTGTATTCATTTGGATGTGACTTTGTGAAGTGGGCATCATTATTTCTCTAGCAGAAAAGCAAATAAAATTGTTAATTTTTTTTCACTGACTGGAGCTAGAATTTTGTTTGCAATGGAAAGAAGGGTCATTCTTGTGGAACCAAAGATAATCCCATACTCTCTTTGCCTGCTGAACAGAATGAAGGTGATGAAATCCAGGCATATTCATTGAAATTGGGAAAATGCCACATTTGCCTTGAAAAAATTCTTTATCAGCTTCTATTTGTTTGTTTAAACAATTAGGGAATCAAATTTTTGAATTCCAGCAGCACTTCTAATTACTATTTTAGTTAGAAAAAAATAAAAATTCATATAAACTGCTATATGTATGCACATTAATAAATTAATAATATGGTATGAACATGAGCTTATGTGGCACATCTTGCATTTTAAAATTATATTTAAAAGTTTATTAGTAATTGATTCATTATTCTCAAGCCAAGAAATTCACTTAGATTAATTTACCAGTTGATTAGTTTTCACTAAGTCATAAGTAACCAATATTAAGCATCTACAAATATAATTCATTACATCTTAATTTATGTTTATTAATATATGTAAAAACATAATACTATGTTTTTAGAGAACCAGATGGGTCCACCCGGTAGAGTTTATGCCATATAAGTTCTACAACTGGTAAAAATAGAACACAGGTTGGTGCCTTTTTATGCTTAGTAGGAATACATACTAGAGCTGATAAAATCCAAAATAAATAAATAATAAGTAAAACCTTGCATGGACATTCAGGAGATATATATATATATATGTATATATATATATATAATCAGCTGATAATATCCATAGAAATACAAAGTTGGTTAAGTATAAAATACATTACACAGGGAATGAAAAAAAGTAGGTTTACAGTTGTTTGGAAAACAGTGCAATACTTAATAAATAATAACACATGAATAAACTTTGTGTGTCACATACTCACAACTGTAAACTTACTTTTGACCATTACTGTATACCAAAATAAAATTAATTTTTTAAATATTTTTTTTATTTATTTTTAGACAGAAGGGAAGGGAGGGAGACAGAGAGGGAAAGAAACATCAATGTGTGGTTGCCTCTCACATGGCCCTCACTGGGGACCTGGCCTGCAACCCAGGCATGTGCCCTGACTGGGAATCGAACCAGCGACCCTTTGGTTCTCAGTCCGCGCTCAATCCACTGAGCTACACCAGCCAGGCTAAAAGTATTTTTTAATTAAGCATCATGTGAGTCTTTGGAATACGGGACATGTAATGCTGATATATTCTATACAGAGACAGAGAAAATAACATGATTATATTGATGTAAATTATAGTTTCTGAAAATTGGAAAATAATATTTTTAAAAATGTATATGATATCTCAAAAGGCAAAGGATTTTGTACATGCTCTCTGTACATGACAGTCATCAGTGATAAAGTTCAAGATCTAATCATGATAGTTAAGATGCAAATGAATTAATGCCAGGGAAAATTTTCCCAGATATTATGGAGATAAGTCCGAATCTTTGATTACATGTGTAGTTGTTGGAAGTATGATTATATAGGTATAGGGAATTGAAATGCAGATAAAAATGCATTGTATACACTGCTTGCTTTGTTCCTCCTGTTTTAATCTATATTTGCATACAGCAGAGGAGAAATAGTAGTCAAACTTCCCTAGTTCAGTTCTCCTTGGAGGGAGGCATAACTCAGTCAATTAAATGGTAGAAGAGATACAGGAAGTCCAGTGGAACAGAGAGACTCTTTTACCCTCTTCAATAAAAAAAATGAATTAAAATAAATTTAAAATATTATTTTGACATCTTGAGAAATTACCAGTGTTTGTCATTTGATACTTTAAGTTTCATTATACATTATTTTATTATTATGGAGTTTCTTTTTCCATAGCAAGAATACGAAAACGTGTCTTATAATGTTGAGCTTTCCCTACTCTTGATGAAGTCTAGTGTGTATTTGTGTTTGAAAAGAATAAATAATTGACCTAATTGTAGCAATTGCAACAATAGTCATTAGCTTGTTGATTTATTAAAATAAATTTTTAATTTCATGTCTTTTACAGGGTTCAATGGTATCAATACTATAGATGTTAATAGATGAATGTAAAAGTGTTATGAATATAGAAAACTACACTAAATAAATCGATCAGAATTTGAGGAGTGATGTTAGTATCAAAATATTAGAAAGCATATGTCAAGTCAAAAAGGCGTCTTTTGAGAAGTACTTGAGATGTGGCTAGTATGATAGAAAGAGCAGTTGGGACAATTACTACATAGTATATTAGAGAGAAAGATAAAATAGAACTAAGTAAATTATATATTATGTATGACAAATAGTGTGATCATCACTGTTCATTTAAGATATGACCAGAAGCCAGTGAGGGGAGGTTGGAGTTGGGTGAATAATGAACAGGAACAGAGGGAGAGTGACAGGGTGAAGAGAAGAAAGATAGAATATTATGGTTAGGATGACATAGAGGTGTTCTACACATAGACGTAAAAGCAGTTCACAATCAGATGGCTTCTAAAAATACATATACATGGAGTATTCACCTCATATAGTGAATACTTACCCTTTACATATCATGAGTAATTATGCAACACAATAGAAAGCTTTTGCATATAGATACACCCTAAACATTTCTTGATATTTCCTTCAGAAAATTTACAGACAGAATGTTATAATGCAGCAGGTGTGTGCTAAACAGTACTGTGCAATTGTTTGAGGTCAATGAAGGTAGAAGGTTGGAGAAGCAATTTACCACTTGTGGAAGGATAAGACTAAATGTCAATTGTATGTTCTCAGCTCCCTATCAAACTTTCTCAGGCAGAATTTCATGACCTGTTCATTTATTTATTGACTCTACCTCTACGAACTAGACTAAATTTTTATTAGTCTTTACAGTCTTAAAGTCTACCATATTTATCAGTATACATTTTAATGAGTAGATGGATAGATGGAATAATCAAAAACAAAACTTTAAAGAATAACAAGAGTGAAAAACGATATCTGTGAGAAGAGTTTATAAGTAAAATATAATTCCCTCACATTGTTAACTTTAGGAAAACAAAAGCACCACTAAAAAACAAAAAAGGAGAGTTCCCTGAGTTAGAAAAAAATTTCATTTTAGAATAGTTTTTTGAATAATCTTTCAAATATATTTTCATTTAACGATAGTGTGAAATAAAATTACCATGTATTTTGAGGTAAAAATATCATTTATGGCTTGATATATTTTAGTTTGGGTATATGCCCATTTACCATTTGGAAAACTTAAATTTTATCTATTACTGTATATCTGGCATTAAAATGAATAGATATTAGAGCTAAATATTTTATGTTGAAGTGGCTTAAAATATTTAATACTATTTGAATTATTTTAATATGTATATATCACTCAAATTAATTAGATTTATGTGATTTTCACAAAATCTTTTTATTTTACAGACCTAACATAAATCATGGTACTTTCAGTGGCCTCACAGGGTTGAGAAATAACATAAATAAATAAACTGAGGTCTACATATGATGAAATATTGAGATGGACAAAATATATATGCAAAATATTTTTCCTAAAACACAAATAAAAATAATTAAGCCTTTCTACAAAATTGTTTTTCTTGACAAATTCGTTAATTCACAAATAAATATAAATGCATAGGAAAAGTTTTAGAAGATATTCATATTTTACTGCATTTTAGTTTTATGAATTACTAAATAAACCACTTTCTTCTTCCACTGAATATCTTGGCACCTAAGTTTTAGATATATTGATTGGCTCCAGACTGTGCTTAAAGACATAATTTATGAGTAAAGAAATGAGATTATACAGTCAAACTTTACAAGCTAAATGAGCTCTTACTTTTAGATTATTAATTACAGAATCAAAGACAAGATTTCCTTGAACTACTCCATAAATGAGTCTTAGCATTGAAAAATATTAGACTTTCTTCATTTGTTATATCTTTCATATAATTTTAAATATATTTGTAATACTTCTAACAACTGAATCAGGTCATTTCCCTACTTGAGCATCCATTTTCGTATCTATGATAGCTTTTCATTTCTTCAAGAAAATCCTAAACACCTGAATGTTACACTCCATGCCTTTCACAATCTGCTGCCTTTCCATTTTCCAAGCTCATCTCTTGACAGTGTACTTGTTGACTGACTTACTGGCCATAGCTGGACTTTAAACATATGCTACTTTTACACCTCCCTTTCTGACTCTCCTAGTCTATTTACTGTAATATATATTAAAGACAATGTACTTTCTTAAACTCATCATTGTTCCCTCAAAATGAATAATTACCAATTCTCTTTCATACCACTAACTATATAGTACTTCTCTTTTCTCAATCATCACAGTCATATACATTAAGGTGTGTGTATATATATATGTACATATATGTTTCATTTCATCATGTTTCATTTCCTCTAAATCTAAAAGTGCCTTCCACTTTGCAATACATACTCAACAAATAATTATAACTGAATAAAATCTTTGAAAGAAAGAAAACACTGGACTTATTCAGGAAATCCACGGTCTCATTGTTGACTTTCTCCCCCTAAAGATGTTTCATTATGACACAACTAAAGTACTGGTGTAGAATGAGACAAATCTGAGCCAAAAATAGTGTTCAAATTAAAATCATCTTCATGACTTATGACTATATTGTCTTGATTATATTATTTAATCTTGTGTATGTCTAGTTTCTTTCCTGAAAAATAAGGAGATGTGAGGATATTCTGAGTTAATTGTGTAGATTAACAACAAATAGGCTCACATGAATTACATAAAAAGTGTAGAAACAAAATAAATAACAAAAGTTCACATATTTTTACCTTTGTATTTTTTAAAAAGTTTTTTATCTTATTTATGACAGTTAATTACTTTTAAAGGAAGATTTTGAAATGATATCTAAATTTCTACTCATCATTAATATTCTAATCCAATAATAATTTCATAGTGTTCAGTAGCATTAGTCTATACATGTGAAACTCATAGATCTGGAATTGTACTGTGTAATATAAAAACAGAAAAATTAATAAT
Source organism: Micronycteris hirsuta (assembly GCA_004026765.1). NCBI lineage: Eukaryota > Metazoa > Chordata > Mammalia > Chiroptera > Phyllostomidae > Micronycteris > Micronycteris hirsuta. The sequence goes on along the minus strand of PVJI01008706.1, from coordinate 24,761 downwards.
ATTAATGGACATCATAACTTTGCAACATTGATTTTTTTAAACAATACAAATTCCATTATCTTACACTTTTGTTGTTAAGTAAATTTGGAGCAAAAGTTCTTCCCTGACTAATCTACAAAATTGCTATGGGATAACGTGACAACACATATGCAAACACTCTTAGAATAAATTACGGTGTTGAATAAGTATGAAGAACTTTCAAAGCTTACATTTATAGTTTCCAAGATGTTTTTATTATCTAGATACTTACCAAAGTCTGATACGTTCTTAAGTCTTACAAGCCTTAATGTACAGGTGGTTTGCAAAAGGTCTTTGGCCAAAAGGAGCAGAATTCTGAATCAAACCCAGATTTTCTCATCATGGATTCAGGTACCTTTTCCCCATTCTAAAATATTTTCACAGGTTATATTTGCATGGATGTCACTATGACATATGAAATGAATCCATATAACTATATAGAGTATTCCAATCTACAAATAAATGAGCTACAACTGAAATGTCAGGAAGACTTTAAGATGGGGGGGCTAAAAATAACAGAATTATCTTCTGGAGGGTGGATCCCTTGTAGTACAGGCTTCCCCCAATAGGTGAGTGTTGTAGGAAACCATCTGTATCAGTGTACTAAATGACATTGTTGTGAGAGGTTTCTTTTGGCTTCAGTGGATTATTTTTGAAGACTCTTTCAACACATTTGCCTGTTTCATGGTGGGTGATTTACGAGCACAGCTGACCATACCATGCTGAGAGTTTAGCAGTTTTTCACCAAAAATGGCATGACCCCTGTACCCCACACTCTCTATTCACCCCATCTTGCCCCAAGTGACTTTTTGTTGTTTCCCTTGACAAAAAAAAAATCCTTTGCAACTTGCTTTTAAAGTTCAATATAGCTAGTGGGAGGGGGAGTTAAGAGTGTGGAGGAATTGGACAAAAAAGAAAAAGGAGTCATAGACATGACAACAGTGTGGTGGTTGCTGGGAGAAGGAAGGTATAAGGGGACAAAATGGTGATGGAAACTAAATAAATAAATAAATGTCAACATATTTATTAGTTAAGCTCTTTCATTTTGGGCATTTAATTTTTTAATTTGAATATAAGTAATGTATCTGTTTCTTTCCTTTTTTATTATTGATTCTATTACCATTGCCCTAATCTCTTTTTTTTTCCTTTTGCCCCCCTCCACTCAGCCCACCCCTCTGGTCCTCTCTCAGTTGTCCATATCCATAAGTTATTCATACATGTTCTTTGATTACTGCCATCTCCTTCCTTCTACCATTCCCCGCTCCCTGCTCCTTTCCTACAGCTATCAGTCTATTCCATTTTTCCATGTCTCTGGTTCTATTTTTCTCATTAGTTTATTTTATTTCTTTTAAGATTTTATTTATTTATTTTTAGACAGAGGGGAAGGGAGGGAGAAAGAGAAGGAGAGAAACAGCAATGTGTGGTTGCCTCTCACATGGCCCTCACTGGAGACCCATCCTGCAACCCAGGCATGTGCCCCAACTGGGAATCAAATTGGGACCGCTTGGTTACCAGCCCATGCTCAATCCACTGAGCTACACCAACCAATCTCATTAGTTTATTTTGTTCATTAGATTCCAGTTGTAAGTGAGGCCATGTGATATTTGCCTTTTGCCGACTGCCTTCACTTAGCATAATATTTTCCAGTTCCATCCATGCTTTCACAAAAATTAGGACTTCCTCATTTCTTTTTGCTATGTAGTAGTATTTCTTCCTGATGAACACTTAAGTGTTTTTCTCTTACTCATTTATGTATTTATTTATTTTTTCTTACAAGCCATTAACATAATTGTTAATTTCTTCTGGTACTGAATTTTAAAAGCAGATTGCAGAAGAATAAATGCTTGCACAGTATAACATTAATGCATGCACTTGCTATCATATATTATCTATTGATACATACTTATGTGGTAAATGTATATAACTATGGGCATGAAGGATATTTGCCAAGTTTTTTGGGGGGAAAGGGGAAGGGAAATAAGCTTGTTGAGGGCTACAAAGAAGGTTTCAATGATATCTATCACATTTTATTTAATAATTATAAACAGAAATCTGAAGCAAAAAAGAAAAATTACTCAAAGGGAAACATTTTGCTGATGTGAAAGAGGTGGAATGAAAAACAACAGAAGCACTAAAAGGCATCAAAATTGATGAATTCAAAAACTGTTTTGAGAAGTGGAAAAAAAGTCTTGATAGGTGTATGACACCAAATGGAGAATATTTTGAAGATGACCAAAGCTTAAACATGTAAGAGTAAATACATAATTTTATAAATAAATTCTGGGGTTTTTGGGTCCTCCCTTGTATTAAGACATCAACAGATAAATTATTAATAATAAAATGCTATAAAGATGGATTTACATACCAAATTTCTTATGTAGAATTTTTATCATTGCTACTTAAATTTATTTTACAAAGATGCCTGCTGAAACAGCATAGGTTAAGAGACACGTGAAAAAATACCATCCCTACAATAAATTTTCTCTTCTAGACAGAAATAACTTTATGCATAAAATGGAATAAAAATAGCCTCTTCAACAAATGGTGTTGGGAAATCTGAACGGCTACATGCAAAAAAATGAAACTTGAGCACCAACTTACACCGTACACAAAAATAAATTCAGGGTGGATAAAAGACTTAAATATAAGTTGCAACACCATAAAAGTCCTAGAGGAAAACATCGGTAGGAAAATCTCAGACATTCCATGCAGCAACATCCTCAATGATATGTCCCCTAAAGCAAGGGACATAAAGGAAAGAATAAACAAATGGGATCTCATCAAAATAAAGAGCTTCTGCAGGGCTAAAGAAAACAGTATTAAAATAAAAAGAAAACCAACTAGATGGGAAAACATATTTGTCAATGATACCTTGGACAAGGGTTTGTTCTAAAAATACATTAAAAATTCATATGACTCCACTCCAGGAAGACAAAAAAAAATGAAAAAATGGGCAAAAGACATAAACAGACACTTCTCGAAAGAGGACATACAGAGGACCCAGAGACATATGAAAAGATGCTCAGCATCACCAGCCATCAGAGAGATGCAAATTAAAACCACAATGAGATACCACCTCACACCAGTCAGAATGACCATCATCAACAAAGCAAGAGATAACTGTTGGAGGAGATTGGAGAAAAGGGAACCTGACTGCACTGTTGGTGGGAATGCAGACTGGTGAAGCCACTGTGGAAAACAGTATGGAATTTCCTCAGAAAAATAAAAATGGAACTGCCTTTTGACCCAGCAATTCCACTACTGGGATTATACCCTAAGAACCCTGAAAAACCAATTCAAAAGAACCTATGCACTCCAATGTTCATAGCAGCACAATTTACAATAGCTAAGTGCTGGAAACAACCTAAGTGCCCATTGACAAACGAGTGGATCAAGAAACTATGGTACATTTACACAATGGAATTCTATGCAGCAGAGAGGAAGAAGGAGCTTATACCCTTTGCAACAGCATGGATGGAACTGGAGAGCATTATGCTAAGTGAAGTAAGCCAGGTGGTGAGGGACAGATACCATATGATCTCACCTGTAACCGGAAGATAATCAACAAAAGCAAAAAGGAAGCAAAACTTAACCAGGGATGTTGAAATTAAGAACAATCTAACAATAGCCAGGGGGGAGGAGGGATGGGACAATGGGGAGAATGGTTTACAGAAACCACTATAGAGGACACATGGACAGATCCAAGGGTGGGCAGGGGGGCAGGGAAGGGAGATGGGATTGGAGGGGGAGGGGAGGGGAGAGTATGCAGACAACTGTAATTGAACAACAATAAAGCAAAATAAATAAATAAATAAATACAATCTAAGACAAGAAAAAATAAATAAAAATAAAAAATAAAAAAATTATACCTTTAAAAAACATTATTTCTAATGTAACTTTTTAATTCAATACATTTAAAAGAAAATTTGAAGGAGAATCTAAATGAAAAATGAGGTTGCCTGCACTGGTAACATAATTTAGTTCAGATTGAAAAAGAGTTGGGATGTACCACAGAATGTAAATAAATAAGTAGATAAATAAATAAATAAATAAAAGTTAAATTGTAGAAGATTTCATGCAAAACATCAAATAGAATTTTCTGATTAATATTGCTTGCTGCTTTTGTGGCATTTAGCTTTGGGCACTTCTCTAATAATTTATTTATTGTTTGTCTTTTAATAGGTACTGCACACAATTCATTTTAATTAGAGGGATTTTTATTTATTGCACCATTTATCAGCCTTACTACTTGTTCCACCAAACTGAGTCTTCATTTACACCATTTACATAATGTATATCAATTTGATTACTAGTTTCAGCAAACATTTATTTTACTATTATTTTTTATTTTTGGAAAATTAGTATTTGTATTGTATTTATTTTTATTTTAATTGGAGAACTAGATATTTTGTTTAGTTATTTAAAAAAAAAAAAAAACATAAGTGTTAGCCCTGGCTGGTGTGGCTCAGTGGATCGAGTACCAAGCCTGTGAACCAAAGGGTCGCCGATTCAATTTCCAGTCAGAGCACATGCCTGGGTTGTGGGCCTAGTGGCGGGGCCAGAAGAACCAACAACACATTAATGTTTCTCTCCCTCCTTTCCCCTCTTTCAAAAAATAAATAAATAAAATCTTAGAAAAATAAAACATAAACGTTAATAGTTGTTTATTTGTCGTATTTGTGACAGGTATTTTATTTTTATCTGTTAACATTTTTTCTTTGTACTATACTATGAAACTATTTTTATTATATCAACATTATCATTATTTTCCTTTGTGATTTCTTCCTCTTCTTAGACAGTCTGTCAGCATGTATTTTATTTTTACATTAATTTTATTATTTAAATCATATGCTTATTTATTCTGGGATCAATATGACCAGTGGAACCAGGAAGAAACTATTCAAACTAACAGAACAATATGTTTCTCTTAGTTTAATCACTGTTATTCTAATAGGGTACAGGTTTATATGCTTTTTTTTTACCATCCAATTTGTTACATAAACATGCATAAGTGATTACTCATTGTGGTTGGACATTTTGTCAATTTGAACTAACCCTATTTGTCTTGGTCAAAGACTTCCCTTAAATTCTCTTTGTCTGCAATTAATTTGCCACATGTGCATTTTTTCAAGTTATTTGGCTACATTATTGTCCACCTTTGTTTAAAAGTTTCATGTCAAATTTTGTTTTAGATGTGTCTCTACAAAGCACTATTTATTTGGGCTTAATATTTTTTTAAGACTTTATTTATTTATTTATTTATTTATTTTTAGACAGAAGGGAATGGAGGGAGAAAGAGAGGAAGAGAAACATCAATATGTGGTTACCTTTCATGTGCCCCCAACTGGGGACTTGGCCTGCAACCCAGGCATGTGCCTTGACTGGGAATTGAACCAGCGACCCTCTGGTTAGCAGCCCGTGCTCAATCCACTGATCTATATCAGCCAGGGCTGGGCTTAATATTATTAATTAATCTGAGCATCAAAGGAAAGTTTAACTAACTTACAATTGTTCTCAGAAGTGATACATTTGATTTTCCACTTTGTTTGGTCGTATAGATTATTTTAAATTTTTTGGATGTTTGTTTCCCTTCTATTGTAATATGAGATTTTTCAGTCTACTACTGACTGTAGAGATGTGCTGGTGTGGCTGGATCTACACCCCCATTGCTGCTGCAAATATCAGCAAAGAGAAGTTGTTATTATATGTTTGTTTTGTTTTATTTTGTTTTGTCTTTTTCTTATTTGTTTGTGGTAGAAAGGCAGATGTTATAATTCCTATTTCAGGGAAAAACAGTGGAAATATGTTTTCTGCCTTGTATCTTGATAGTGAGGTTTACAGCAGTTCTAGCAACTAAAAAAGACATTGAACACTCATTTTGTTTCTCCATGGTTGCATTTCACTTGTAGTTGAGAGCTTCTCCTGTACTCTGTAAATAGCTTTATTGTAAATTCTAATTGGTGTGGTGGTGTGAGCCTTCATCATTTCTGTTCAGCTATAGCCTTTAAGATATACAACAGTTATTTCAATTCTTCTTTCTTGTTTACACTTCAATCTTTCATCTTGACAACCGTGTTCACTCCTCCACATTGCTGGGCACCTGCCATTTGATTTGCCAGAACCCATCTTTTGTCCTGGATAGCATCTTTCCCCATTTCGTTGTAATTTATTTTTCTTAGCTAAAAACAAATTAGCTAATGATGCTCTGGCTCTGACTGCTGTGGCTCAGTTGGTTGGGCATCCTCTAGCAAAGCAAAAGTTCACAATTGTGATTCCTGGTTGGAACACATTGCCTGGGTTATGGGTTCAGGGCCCACTTGGGGTGCATGTGAGGGAAGCTGCCAATGTTTTTCACGTTGATGTTTCTCTCCTCTCTTTCTCCTTCCTTTTCCCTCTCTGTAAAAATAAACAAACAAATTTTTTTAAAAATAAGGTTCTGATGGTGAATAAGAAACAGTACCCTACCTATATCATTTCACTGTTGCCTCACATAAAGCGATGTGACAAATGACTCTCAAGCTCAGAAATTTTAATCAACAATTGTTTTTCACTCTGAGCAAAGAACAACTGCAACCATTTGTATGGCTGCACATTGCTGCTTTAGAATGAGCTGCAAATGGGAAGATATTCTTCAAGCTGCATATCTGGTTAGGCTTTGCTTCTGTTGCATGTGAGTTTGCATGTTGCAGGTTTGTTCCACATATGTTGATTTTCTGGCTCAGGATGAAGGGGTAAAAGAAATACACAAAAGAAACTTCTTCAGTCCTGATGGCTGAGTTAGCAAAGAGCTTGCTTGACAAAGTAAGCTAGTTCCAGGGCCACTGAGATCCTTTTGCCAAGTCAGGGCATATAGCTGATACCAAAGACAAAGGAAAGTACTACACCTAACCACTGCTGTCACATGGTCAGGGCCATACCAGAACCATAGGGGAGAGGTTGGGTCTTTTGGAACAAATGCCATCTAACATCCCCATCCTCACTGGAAATAGTTTATCAGTTAGGGGAAGAACTTGAATCATACTGCAGGGGTATGGCATGATATGCATTCAGAACGAAGATGAGTCACAGTTCTTGTCTGTAATTTTTCAAACAAATTTTAGTTTAGTAAAAGATTCAGTCTCTTGGTGGTAGTCTGGAAAAGTTTTGGTCAACCTCCATTGGTTGCCATTTCTCTTGAACTGAGAGAATCACATTTGAGAGAGTAATACCACACACAGAAAAGTCAGGAGTGGAATGCAGAAAGTGTCCTCCTGACATCCAAAACCTTGATTCCAGTTATTCTCAAAATCCAGCCACACTTTCACTTTATTTAATATTACTAGTATGTCTCTTTGGTGAAGATATTAGAAGTCACAATCTCACTAACATCAAGTCACATAAATACAGTCAGACCTCTCGTTTACAATGCTTTTTTTTTTGTACTACATTATATTAAAACTGAACTCTCCAATGTTCTCATCAACTCTATTTCTTGAAATCTCATTGAAAAAATGGCAATGTAAATAATACCATTTTCTTTTGAAATTCTTCCTCAGCTTCTGAAACTGCACTAGTTTTTGTCTCTTGTGTTGCTTTTCTTCAGTTTCATTTGTAGACTTCTTTATCTAAGACTGTATAATAAATGTAGATGTCTCTTGGGTTCTCTTTAACCCCCCAAACACACCCCAAACAAACTGGTATTTTAGATAATGTCCATATGTAATCATATCTATTCCCATATTTTAATACCTTATACATGAAGATGAATGCAGAATCACTATTTTCAGTGCAAAGTTTTTTCTGTGTATCAGACGAATACACATAACTCACTTCCGGACATATGTATGTTTGTGCTTCTTAGGCATTAACCCTAAAATGCCCCTAGTTAAACTGTTTTATCTCTCAAATTACCTCCATTCATGATCACCCTCCTTCATGTAATAAATGTCTCTGTCATTGACAAACTTAGATATGTCTTAGGCTCTATTTGGCCTTCATTATACAATTTAATTGCTCCCAAATCTTGCAAAATTTACCTCTTAAATATTACCCCACCTAGCCCGGCTGGTGTAGCTCAGTGGATTGAGTGTGGGCTGGGAACCAATGGGTCCCGGTTCGATTCCCAGTCAGGGTACATGCCTGGGTTGCGGGCCAGGTCCCCAGTGAGGCCACGTGAGAGGCAACCATACATTGCTTTCTCCCTCTCTTTATCTCTCCCTTCTCCCCTCTCAAAAGATAAATAAATAAAATATTTTTTAAAAAATATCACCCCACCTATTCTTTTCCTCCAATTCCACTGACCTTTTTCGATCCATTTATTCCTGATTTTGCACATTGATTGCTGCCACAATATCTTCTTTGATTTCTTATCGGCAGTTTAATATCAGCCAAACTATACTACATATGGCACCCAGAATTTTGGGTCTATCAGGTAAATTATGTCATGGCATCCTCTATTGCTTCAAGTTTTACACTGGTTTCTTTTGTTCTTTAGGATCATGTATAATTAAGCTCCTTGTGATGCTTTTTGAAACAATTGTGGTCTGATTCCTGCTTGCCCTTCTAACTCTTCCCTTATTCTTCACCAGCACTCTATTCTTTTTCTTTTTTAAATTGAATTTTTAGGGTAACAATTGTTAATTAAATTATATAGGTTTCAGGTGTACAGCTTTAGAACACATTATATGCATATTGTATTGTGTGTTCACCACCCCAAGTCATGTCTCCTTCCATCTCCATTTGCACCCCCCACCTTTGCCATGCTCTACCTCTCCCCATCCCTCTTACCCTCTGGCAATCACATACTGTTGTCTGTGTCTACGAGTTGGTTATGTTTTTCACTTAATCCCTTCACATTTTTCAGCCAGCTCCACAAACCCTTTCCCTTGTGACAGCTATTAGTCTATTCTCTGTCTTTATGAGTCTGAGTCTATTTTATTTGTTAGTTTTTGTTCATTAGATTCCACATATGAGTGAAATCATATGGTACTTGTCTTTCTCTGACTGGTTTAATTCACTTAACGCAATGCTCTCCAGATCCACTCATGCTGTCTCAAAGGGTAATTTTTTTCTTCCTTTTTACAGCCAAGTAGAATTCCACTGTGTAAATGTACCACAGTTTTTTTGTCCATTAATCTACTGATGGGAACTTGGGATGCTTCTAAATCTTGGGTATTACAAATAGCACTGCAGTGAACATAAGGGTGCATGTATTCTTTCAAATAGTATTTCAGTTTTCTTCAGATATATTTCCAGAACTGGAATTTCTGGATCATAGGGCTCTTCATTTTAAATTATTGAGATAACTCCTTACTATTTAACAAATAAATGGGATTATATCAAACTAAAATGTTTTTGCACAGCAACAGAAGCCATCAACAAAATGAAAAAACTACATATTTAATGGGGGAATATATTTCCCAATGATACACCTGATAAGGGGTTAATATCCAAATTTTATTAAGAAGTTATACAACTCAACACCAAAAGATCTAAGTAAAAATATGCAAAGGACTTGAATAGATACTTCTCCAAAGAGTACATACAGATGGCTAATAAACATATGAAAAGATGATCAATGTCACTAATCATCAGGGAAATGCAAATTAAAACCACAATGAGAGATCACCAGCCCTGTATTCATAAGCTATACTGTGCATGTATAAATTTCTTAAGTGTATAATGTTCTATCTTGTCTCAACTCTTTCCATGAGTATTTACCTCTCATTGCAAAACATCTATTCACTTTTTCTTCCACCCAGATCTCTGTTTTGCTAGTAGTTTACATTGCACTGCAATATTAAAGCACTACAGGAAAAAAAAAACCCACAAAGGTTTGTTTTTAGATTTTTGGTTGGAAAAGAAAAACATTATGAGCTGAGAGAAGTGTGTATTATTTCAGATATTAACCTGCTATATCCTCATAATGAAAATTTCTGCCTTTATATCATTATGAAAAAAAATGATGAATAATTCTTTATACAGGACATTAGAGAAATTCTTACTTCTAAAAAATGGATTGATATCACCTGAAACCCTGATGAGGTAATTTCTTAACATTAGTAATTAGTCATTTAATTTGTATAGATTACTTTTAAATAATTTATGTCTGCCATTAGAGAATCCAGGTGATCAACACTTTCTCTTCTTCTATACTTTACTTGGTTTTGAGATAGAGAAAACTAATTTACTCAAGTAGTTGGACTTAAAAAAAATAAAACAATATGAAGGAATTATTGGTGGATGAAATCAGATTTTTTCCACAGTATCATAAGAAATGCATTTCAGGGATACACACATAGAAGGATTTGAGATATATTGGCAAGATTTATTAGAGCAAAGAACAAAGGATGTCCCCCAGGTACACCGTGTTCAATGTGTCATCAATGACTAGATGGCTCAGCTCTGTCTTACTGAAGAAGTCCGGCACCTGTGTCCATGAGCCTGCACTTGTTTCCACCAAGCTCAGGAGGAGGGCCAGGACCCGGAACTGTCATGCCATTGTCTGGCATCCAAGGCTCCAGTAGTCCAGTGTAGTCTGTGTTTCTGCCTGGCCCACACGGCTTCTGTAAGAGCGACAGCGCAAATGCCAGACCCGGGCCTTTGTTAAGCTTTGGCTATATTTCTCAGGGTTTGGGAGAGCGCAGCCTTTCTTCCAACTATCCAATCTCTTTCCTGGATCTTCCAAGAACTATGCTGGTGTCTTCTCCGAAACGATTCCTTTCCTGAATCTTCTGGGGTTTGTGTTTTTATTCTATCTATTCCGCTCCCGCCCCCTAACTTTTCCCAGGTAGACTCCTCCCCTTTACAGTTGCTGTTTTGGCTCTGACTGTACGTACCTCATAGTTTTGCCTCCTCATCTGGCCTCCACTGTGCATGTACTTAAGCAGATTTCACCTTCAACCGTCTTAGCTTATACTGCACATGTGCTCAGCAAAGGAATTTGCCCCTTACTATTCATCCCTCCCTCAGGGAGATTCGAAAGCTGATCCTTTCTCCCTACTTGGAGGGGCAGAGGATCATTATTCCTTTTGGTGAGGCAATGGCTACCTCCTGTAGTGTCTAGGAAGCTGTTATTTCTCTACTTAACTAAGCTTAGCTAACTTCTCCATTCTCTTTCGTTAGTACCTAACTAGGTGTCTATGCTAAGAGAATAATTTAGAAAAATGTTTGTAAACATGAAGATGGATTTAAAGTCAATCTGGGTAGATATTTTTTTCAAAGCAGTGTTCAATTAGTAATCCATTGTGATGTGTACATTGCAGAGAGTGCAAAAAGCATATGTTGGTGTTCTGGTGTGGTGCTACAACCAAGATGTAATTTACAAATAGATAATCATAAGCATGGTCACTAGCATTATTATTTATTAAAAACAGGTCACTGCCTAATCAGTATTAAAAGTCACTGACAAGAGACCACTAAGGATATACCTGTAGTCCAAAAGTTAGGCAAATTTGGCTTGCTGCAGCAACAGTCAGTGCCTCCCAGAGGAGTTGTGGTAACATACCAAAAAGAACTATTATGAAGGACATTTTATAGAATTTAGGCTTGTGCTGAATTATTATTAGGAGGCATTCAGGAAACTGTGGCTGATTCTGAATTGGATATATATATGTGGAGGGAATAAAGGAATTGTGAATCTTAAACACTTTATCTGGGAAGAAGGAATATTAAAGTGGGCTAGATTGTTATGGGTAAAACAGCAACAATCATCCATGTTGGTCAAAGCTAAATTATCTCAATTGTTCTTGGGGTTGTGGGTTAGTTCGTCTTTGTCCTATTCCAAACATGCTTGCAGGGTAGGCTTATTTGAATGATACTTGTGTTTGGTTTGGAACATCTTGTTTTGGTCATAAGCAGTGCTATTTTTAATTTTCAAAGCAGTGATTATACATATCTTCCATACTGATATCAGCCTGGCCATGTGTTTTTCTTTGATAATGAACTACAAGTAAAAATGATATGTGTCAGTTTGAAAAAATTCTCTGTTACGATCATGTTTTCCACCCCATACTTCTTAGCACTCTGCTACGAGACCCATAACTTTGAAGATAGGGACTGCTTCTCCTGGTGGGTGCTGGTGTGAACATATTGCAGAGGAGAATCATGGATCATATTAAAGAACATAGAATGTATCTGTGCAACTCACCTTGGCTCTCATGAGCTGTTGAGATTTAAGAGTTGTTTGGTTCTCTGATATTACTAAGTCTAAGCTGTGTAACATATAGTTATTAGAACAAATTCTTGTCTGTTAATATCCATTCTATTAAAAATTGCTTTAATTTACATTTTTTGTTACTTTAAAATAATTGTAGGCTAGCAGCCTGATTTGTCAGTATACCGCTTTTAGATTCATTTCTGTCGACATAATTTGTAAATAATATATAACACTGGATTCATAACATTTTAGTTTATAATAGATGAATGCCACATTACTGGATTATTCTCTTAACACCGTTTTTCACTTACAGAAAATTATCACTGTCAAGAGACCAAGAAAAATCCAAGTCCTTCTGATTTGTGCATATTATTTTTATAGGCAGATCTACAAGGGATAGTAAACCAAGATAAAGAAAATGATTGTAAAACATGGGATCATACATAATAATTAAGGTAAATCAAATGTTTATCTGCATTAGACTGAAGTAATCATCTTTAATATTTAATTGCTTTGTCAGGAATGGAACACTCAAAGCTGACTGGTTCTCTCTTCCATGGAAACTCATAGACCTGAATATTTGCACTAATGCAGGGTATTATGACGTGACAAAAATCCTTCTCCATTTATTCATATCTTTATATATGTGTATGATAATTTGGAGGCTCCAATCTTAACTTTCTATTTAGTACTCTGATGGCAAAATGTATATTTGTACACCATTGGAAAGATGTTTTTTCTAATGTCTTCATACAGAACTCACTAGTTTTTTTTTTTAATGGGGGGATTATAAAAACCCCTTATAAAATGATTGCATATTTGTCACCATCTCCTTCCTTTGTACATCTATAAAGTACCTCCCATGGGCCAACTGAATACAGGTTCTTCGTGAAGTGAAACTTTTCAGTCAGGTGATTAAAAAACATATTTTATCACCCCAGTGCCACGAGCCAAATCCACCCCACTGTGGAATGACAAAGTCCCACATGGCGCTGATGACCCACACAGTGGAACCGGCAGGAAAAAGCACCGTGCATTTCTCTGCTTAATCATTCTATTGCTTCCTTTGCTTGGGGTCAGTGTGATTTCTTGTGGGACTGGGACAGATGGCAATTCCACTAAAAGGACAGAGTTCTTGGAAAATTACGGAGCAAATATTAGTCAAGCGGAAAGTACCCTCACTCCCATATGCCCCCCTAAATGGTATAAGACTCATCAAGAGTGGGGATGGAGGAAACTTTTTGGCCCAAGTCCTCCACCCTCATTTGCTCTCACCACTTCAGGCAGAATACAGGCCCCTGAGAGTAGAACTAGGTCTAAAAGGTGAGTTTGGTCAGCTCTCTATCGTTTTCCCTTTACCACGACCCCTAGGCCTACAGACCCCCTATTGCCCTACACAGGCATTTATTATAAAGGAATCCATTGGGTTAATATTAATGGTTTTTGGCAAAATTACCATAAGCTCCCTTTTGGGGAAGCTCTGAAAAGATCAATCCCCCCTTGGTGTGTATTGTCCGAAGAGGTCAAGAAAAAGTTAAGACAGCAAATAATAGATATGTATAAATATCAGGGGTATTGGGAGACTGTTAGATGGCTAGAGAGCAGAGGAGATATAGAGTAGGGTAAGAGACAGACATTAGCCATATAACCACAAGAGTCTTCCACGTGGCCCCTACTAGAAAGCTGAAACAGTCTCATGCCAGCCCTCGTGCCAGATGTGTGGTTGGTTCCATGTAACCAAAGAGTGTGCCTAGCTCCGAGAAATCAAGGTAATAAGATAATATGGTTAGACGTTTTGCTGATCAATTAGTAAGATTAGAGCTAAAAGCTTGCCAACTAGCAAGATTAGAGCTATAGCTTGCAAAGCAAAAGTTTAATTGCAACACCCATTTGGCTTGTTTAATACATATATAGTGCTTGTCTGGAACTATTACAAAGCAAATGTATTATGAAAAAAACACTTGAAATGTAAAATCCCCACATCACTTGAGCTTGCAAAAAATTATATAAATAAAGGTCTCTGAGGCCAGAAGCAGAAGCGTCTGGCCGACGAGCTGGAAGCTACACATCTCGCATCGTTCTTCATCCGCCAACTCTGCTCCTCCCATCACTCACCTGTGGGACCCCTGACCTTGGCTGGGGCTGGACCCTGGCACCCCAGCAGAAGGAACATCAGTAATTTAGTACTGATTGGCTCAACTGATTTTACAAAATTTCTGCTTTTAATGTTCTGTGCCTTCACTGTGTATGATTTACAGCTAAGCTGAGAAGAGCTTAAAAAGCTTGCAACTATGAGTAGCTGAATGATGTTATCTACCTATTATTAGCCCCTCCATTGCCAGTGGTCTTTGGATCAGGTGACTAAGTGTAGCTATAGAAAGGAGTACACCTGTAAACAGATTTTGCCCTATATGAGCTAGATTAAGACTTAGTAGAAAGAAATGCTGTACTGTATGTGTTTCAGACCATCAAGTGACCATACCATTATTCCATCAGCCATCGAGGGTGGATAAAACAGATGAAGAGACAATACTTGCAGGTAGAGTCACTTTCTCATAGAAGAAGTTAGCAGAAGAAATTCAAAGACTGGTAGAGCCATAGGTTAAGTATCTGTTAATTTTTGTATCCATGCATTGTCTAAAAATTTAATATGATAAAGATTTGGTTTGTTTCAAAAGTTTTGAAAAATTTCTTACCAGTAAAAGTCATTCAAAAATAATATAATGTTTGTTGGGTGCTTGGCTTTGGGGAAAATATTTAATTTTAATTTGTTTTAATTTAATTATTTTATTTTATTTTAATTTTTGAGCTTCATTTCAAGATGTATTCCCCAATGTGATTACATTGAACAGATGTTCAATAGTTTATCCTGTTTCTTTTAAAGGCCTGAGTTGAAATATTTTATCCACACTAAAGTTCTCTAATTTTCTTTAAACTCCAAAAGTAGTATTTGTGTTAAGTAGAATCCCAAAGGAATTTAGATCTTGTGATCTAAGGCCATGCTGTTTTTTTGTTTAATTTAACCACTGTTTTCAAAGGCATAACAGAAGCATTCAAGATGTTGATTCATAAATGTTATATACAATAGTGATTTATCTTATTACCATTTTTTTTAAGTTTTACTTTAGAAGTCCTCTCTGAAGGGGAATGGAGTTAAATTACTTTTAAGCAAGTACCAGCAATAGTTATAACTTGGTAACCTGATATTAATCTGATAGAGACAAGCTAGCTCCTTCATTTGATGATGAATGGAATAAGATTAATTTTAGAGCCATTGTAGAGCCATGGCAATAATCTCAAAAATATGTTTTTGATAAAAGAATGGAGTTAAAGACTCTCCATACAAACTGTTTCCAAATACTTTTTTGCATAACTTTTCCACTGTTAATTTGATACCCGTAACTACATGCCTAGCAAGCACTAAGATTCAGCTCTATTTTGAATTGCAAGTTACCAATGCATATTCAGATGCCAAAATGCAGGCCTAACAATCCCTGGGAAACAGCTGCAGGAAAACTAGCTTCTACAGAAACAACAAGTTATTTGCTCTGTTTTGATAGGATGAAGATTGGAAGAAAGAAATCCATGGAATCTATTAAATTTGTTTATTTTTTTTACTATGATCATGCTGAAATAATCTGTTTGAGTTTCACTGTGGTTATCAATATGTCACCACTGTGTAAAAGTGCTATTCATGTGTACTTGGAGGTCAGAAAAGCTGAATCATGTTTAATAGGTTGCTAGATTCTCTCTAACCGAATAAAAATGAAGCACACTTGAGTACTACATGATAAGTATGTTGTAAAACATCTTAGTATGAAAAACTTCAAACATATAGAGAGAGTACAATATAAGGAATCCAGAGATACTCATCACCCTGCATTGAAAATTTTAAACTCCTATCCGATATCATTTCATCTATATCCTCACCCACTCCCTTGAAACCCACATAAATTTAAAACAAATCAAATATTTTATTCTGTTTATAACTATTTCTATATCTATGTCCAAGAAGTTTGTAATAAAAACAAACCATTGTAATATTCTTATTCTTTTAAAAAATCTCTTCTAATCATCAAATATCTATTTAGTGTTTAAATTTCCCCGCTTGCCCCATAAGTGATTTTGTTGCAATTTGTTTGATTCAGGCTTAAAAAAGCCATATTTTGTAATTAGATATGTTACAAGTTTCTTTAAATATGCTGGTGCATCTTTGTTTCCACTTGTTGTAAATTATACTGAAAAATGTATCCCACCTAGTTTGCCACATCTAAATTTTTTGAGGTTTCCTTTATTCATACTAAAGTGCAACTAGAATGGAAGACCTTATTGTCATATTCAAGGTTCATAATAAATTT
Organism: Micronycteris hirsuta; assembly: GCA_004026765.1. NCBI lineage: Eukaryota > Metazoa > Chordata > Mammalia > Chiroptera > Phyllostomidae > Micronycteris > Micronycteris hirsuta. The sequence continues at coordinate 8,249 of PVJI01008706.1, read as the reverse complement.
GTCAATCAAATGCTTAAATTATTTTTTCATATAGAAAATTTTGGGGACTCACTCCCTCTGAGCTTCAGCACTGGGATAGCAGCTTGAAATGCACCAGTAGTACACAGGCAGAAACTGAAGTGTCTGGCATCAAGCTGAGCAGAGGCCATTGTCCCTTTGCTAAACTCTCTCCTGACAGAGCTGGTAAGCTGGTGCCATATCTGAGATTCATCAACCTGGCTAACAAGGTGAGAACTGGGGGACAGAAAGGCAGAGAGACACCATTTACCCTTTTCTGAACCCTCCCCCCACAGAGCCACAGAACCAGAAGTCTGGTGCCTTATCTGAGACTTCATCAGCCTGGCTAACACTGTTTGCTCCATCATGGTGATCCCCAGAAACTCTGTCCCACCTAACTTATGGGCCCATCCCAGAAGCCTTTTCCAAGGAATGACTGGTCTTGGCTCATGTTTCACAACTTCCTAAATCCTCTCAAACAAGCAACAACCAGCCTCAGTGAGCCCTGAGCCTTTATACCTCTTGCTAAGTGGCCATAGGCTGGGCACTAGCAGAATCCAGCCTACATACACAGCTTGGCTTTACTTGGGAATCTCTAAGCCCAGCATGAGTAGCAGCCATCTCAGATTGCTTTATAGCTCAAGCAGGGTGGCCCCAAGCAAAACACAGGTTGGGGCTGACCTTGGCGTGCACCATCCCAGAAACCTCAGAACCTGCACACACTGTGGACAGCTATGTACCACCTCAGAGCACCACCACACTAGCCCCCGCAGAGTTGATCACCCATGGAGGCCAGAGGTTTGTGGTCAGCGGTCACAGCCAGTCCTTGAAGCTGATTGCCCCAGGTAAATCCCTCCCACTGACTTGCAAACATCAATCAAGGCTCAACTACAAGAGAAGCATGCACTCAGCCCACATGAAGGGCACACCTTGAGGACTCAGTTTGGGTGCTAAAGTTGACTGTGTCCCTGGACCTTATAGGACACCTACCACATTAGGCAACACTACCGAGATAGAGAGTCATAGCAGCTCTACCTAATACATAGAAACACACACAGGGAGATGCCAAAGTGAGGAGACAAAGAAACATGCCCCAAATGAAAGAACAGATTAAAATTCCCAAAAAAAGATCTAAACAAAATGGTGATAAGCAATCTTTCAGATGTAAAGTTTAGAACACTGGTTATAAGGATGCTCAAGGAACTTTGTGAGGACCTCAAGAGCATAAAAAAGGTCCAGTCATAAATGAAGGATACACTAATTGAAATAAAGAACAATTTACAGGGAAACAGTAGTGAATGAAGCCAAGAATCAAATCAATGACTCAGGATATAAGGGTACAAAAAACAACCAATCAGAACAACAAGAAGAAAAAATAATACAAAAAAAAATGAAGATAGCATAAGCAGCCTCTGGGACAACTTTAAGAGGTCCAACATAAGCATCATAAGGGTGCCAGAAGGAGAAAAGAAACAACAAGAAATAGAAAATCTATTTGAAAAAAATTATGAAAGAAAACTTCCCTAATTTGGTGAAGGAAATAGACATGAAAGTCCAGGAAGCACAAAGTCCCAAGCTAGGTGGATGAAAAGAGGCCCACTCTAAGACACATCCTAGTTGAAATGCTAAAAGTTAAAGATAAAGAAAGAATATTAAAAGCAGCAGGACAAAGGCAGTTATTTATGTACAGGGGACTTCCCATAAGACTGTCAGCTGATTTCTCAAAAGAAACTTTGCAGGCTAGAATGGATAGGCAAGAAATATTCAGTCATGAAAAGCAAGAACCTACAGCCAAGATTGCTCTACCAGCAAAGCTACCAAAGGTCAGGTAAAGTGTTCCCCAGACAAGAAAAAACAAAACTAAACTAAACTAAAGGAGTTCATCACTACCAAACCATTATTATATGAAATGTTAAAGGGAGTTATTTAAAAAAAAATCAAACTATGAATGATTATGAATGATGAAATGGCAATAAACACATATCTAACAATTGAATCTAAAGAAACAAACAAAAAGAACAGAGACAGAATCATGGATATGGAGAGCATTTTGATGACTGCCAATTGGATGGGGGTGTGGGGGAATGAATGAAGTGGTGAGGGGATTAAAAAGTACAAATAGGTAGTTAAAGAATAGCCATGGGGATGTAAAGTACAGTGTACGGAATGGAGTAGCCAAAAACCTATGAATGATTCATGGACATGAACAATGGTGTGGGGATTGACTAAAAGACCAGGAGGTGCTAGGAGGGGAGCAAAGGGGGTAAATTGGGGCAACTGTAATAGCATAATCAATAAAATATATTTAAAAAAAGAATTAAGCTATAGACCAAAGTAGGGCAAAACATAGAAAAGGTGTTCTTGCCTGAATATTTGAATCATATTAATGAAAATGTGTCTTCTTGTCACACTTTACAGTTGTTGTAGAAATCAGCTTTACCACACTGCCTCAAGTGAGCTCAGAATATATTTATTTCAGGTGGACACCTTGGCCTATATATGGTGAGCTACAACCAGAGATGCAGATAGCTCAGAAGGTAGAATACAACCATGGAAAACACAAGCAGAAGTTATCCAAATCTTATGATCCAGATAAATTTTTTTCAGACTGATGATTTTTAGGAGCTGTCTTCAGAGCTTACTTGTTATTTTAATCATACTAAATATAATTATTTAATAGGCAGAGCACAGAAGATTTTTAGGGCAGTGAAACTACTCTGCATGATACTATTATAGTGGATACACATCATCATACATTTGTGCAAACCCATAGAATGTATAACACCAAGAGTGAATCCTAATATAGACCTGGAACTTTAGGTGGTAATGGTGTGTCAATGTGAGTTCATCAATTGTTACACATGTACCACTCTGGTGGGGGATGTTGATAATGGGGGAGGCTATGAATGTATATAGGCAAAAGGTCTATGTGAAATCTCTGTATCTTCCTCTCCATTTTTCTGTGAACCTAAAACTACTGTAAAATAAAATTTATTTAAAAAATTCTATGAATGACATTAAATTATTACTTGAAATAATATGGTATTTGTCTTTCTCTGACTTAGATAAAAGACAAGGATAGTGCTCTGTGGGCCCATCCATGCCATCACAAGTGGTAAGATTTTATTTCTTGTGGCTGAGTAATATTCCATTGTATATATGTAACACCACTTTTTCATCTATTCCTCTGTTGATGAGCACTTGGGTTGCTTCTATAGCTTGGCTATTGTGAATAATGCTGCTATGAATATAAGGGTATTTATGTTCTCTTGAGTTAGTATTTTGGGTTTGTTCAGATTATACCCAGCAGTGGAATTTTGGCTCATAAGGCATATATGGAATCTAAAAAACAATATAAATGAACAAAACAGAAATAAACCATAGACATAGAAAAAACAGACTGATGGTTGCCAGAGGGGAGGGTGTTTGAGGAACCAGGTGAAAGTGGTGAAGGAATTGAGAAGTACAGATTGGTAGTTACAAAACTGTCATGGAGATGTAAAGTATAGCATAAGAAATATAGTTAATAATATTGTAATAATATAGTAAGACACACCTAGGTTTTAGAGGAGGAAAATAGGAAAAAAAAATTGAAGCAAAAATGTGGTAAAATATTTAATAACATAAACATCATTCAGACTATAATTCAACTATATTCGGACTATAAAATACACCCCCATTTTCATCCCAAATGTGAGGGGAAAAGTGCGTCTTATAGTCTGAAAAATACGGTAAAATTGAATTACTTAAGAGAGATTTTCTTTCAAGTGATAACAAACCCAAATCAAACTCACATAAGGAAAAAGGAATTTCTTGTTTCATGTGAAATAATATTCAAGGGAATATCTGAAGTGACTTGATCCAGGGACTCAATGTGTAATCAGAAACTGGTGTTTCTCCATATCAGCTCTATTCAGTCTATGTAAGCACCATCTCTGAAAAAGTAACATCCCTGTAGCAAGTTCCTGGAGCCTCAGGATTTAATTCTCATCCCCAAGTCCAGTAGAAAAGAAAGAGTTACTGCTCCCTAAGAGTTCTAGGTCTGGATCCCTTTGGCTTAAATTGAATTAGTTGCACATTCCGGGACCAGTTTATTGGCTGGGAAATTGAGATTTACTAATTGACTTATACCTCAACCACCTTCAAAATTGAGATTGTGTGACTACCAGCCACACAGACTGACAGCCAGAGAGGTGATTTCTTTTAATAAAAAGAATAAAATTAAAAAATGTAGAGTGTTGTCATGAAACAAATGAGAAACAAACACTAGACAACAAAGTAACAAATGTTTACTACCGGATAATGAAAGTTAAAAACAATTGTTTATTGCCCTGTCTAGTATGGCTCAGTGGTTTGGGTATCATCCCACAAACCAGAAGGTCACTGGTTCAATTCTCATTCAGGGCACATGCCTGGGTTGTGGGCTAGTTCCCAGGTTGTGGGCTTGTGAGAGACAACCAATTGATATTTTTCACTAATCAGTGTTTATCTCCATATTTTCCTCCTTCTCTTCCCCTCTATAATGATGTAAATAAATAAAATTTTTAAAAAATTTTTATTGAGTCAGCACCCACTTTTCCATTCTGTCATAAACTCTTGGCCCCCATTTTTGACCTGGTTATTGCTAGGGCAACTGTGAAGCATAGTTATAGTCTGACAGCCCTTCACCCCAGTTTTTTAATGTATCTTTTACTTTCTGACTCAGAGATTGTGGCAGACATAGATATATGTTTTTCACATTCTCCTAAAGAGTTACTGCGGTGATTGGAAGTTGGAGCTTTCAGTCCACCCCCATCCTCCAGAGAGAGCCCGGGGGTAGAGACACAGTAAATAACTCTTGCATGAGGAAGCCTCATACAAATCCCTAAAGCAAGGAATACAGGGGGTGCCAGGTCTCCACCTCCCTTAACCTGTTTACAATTTTCATCATTGTATCCTTTATAATAAGCTGGTAAACCTTAAAAAAAGAGGAAGGAAAAAAAGAAGAATCACTTTTTGAAATAAAAAGTTGATTAGTATCTTTTCAGCACCGTCTAGGACGATCTTTAGGACATTAGGACAATCTAAGCTGATACAAAATAATTATAATTTAGTAACATTGATTGTGAACTTACTTTGTGCTATTGACATGATTAATCAAGTACATTAATTGTTTATTTAGTTTTACAACAAACCTATTGCATGGTACTCATAATAGCAATACTTAACAGATTTTACCTATTCATTTATTTATTTCATTAAAGTACATTTATTGACCAACAGCTACTTATCATTGAACAAAATATATACATATCTTAATACTATTGGAACATATCTTCCATCTGGGAGAGATAGACAATAAAAAAATAAAATTACTGATAATGAGAAGGTCTAGCTTTGAGTATGAGGATGATTGAAATTTAGATAAACTGAGACTGAGATGAACAGATTTCTTAAAAATTAAGTAGGCAAGTGCCAGGACAATTCACTCCAGCAGCAATCAAAGGAGTTTGCAGGGAGAGTTTGGCCAGGAGCTAAGTTGGTTTTAGAATTTTTCTTCGTAATATCTCACTTGCTCCACCAACTTCCAGGAAATGCTCTTACAAATTTCACATCACTTTCAAATTAAAATGTACATATGTTAGTCTTGGAATTGTTTATTTATGTCTGTGTTCTTAATGTGTATTTGTATAATTAACTGACATTGTAAATCCCTGCAGCACAAACTACTGTTTTCATTTAAACCTCTTTTATTTCTCATAAATCAATGTGAAATGAATATTCCTCAAAATGTTATTGATAAACATAGTTATTTGAAATTCTTAAAGATTAAAATCATTCTTACAATCACCAAATGATAAACTATGGTGGTGTGTGTGAGCAGAAGATAGAAAAGTTTTGTTTCTGTGAATGCTATAGAACAATACACTAAAAAGTCTTTGTAATAATTATTCAAGTAAAAATCACATGACTTTTCTTCTAAACTTTCTGAAAAGACTCAGAACCAAGCCCAACATTAGGGAATATGATCATGAATACCAATCATGTAATCTGTCCCTTTGTTTTTACTACTGTGACCATGGTTTAAGACAAGTGTCTTTTTTTTTTTTTTTTTTAAATACATACTGTTATAAGGCAAAGGGGAAAAAGTCCCTAAGGGATGAACTTGTTTTATCACCTGCTTCACAATGCAGAAGATGCTAACTTAAAGATGTTAATTATTCAATTTGATGAATAAGACTATGAATCCCTTGAAACTCTAAAAATCTTTGTATGAAGCATTAATGTGGTGCAATATCTATCTGAGTATAAGAAAATTGTTAAGGATTTTTAGATGTCTGAAACTGATTTATTCTCAGTAGGCTCCCATTTACAGCATGAAATGTTATTGCAGAAAATTCTTTTTCATAGAAAGCTGTCTACAAACTTTTAAAATAACACAAAACAATTTTAAGCATTATAACTTCTCTTTATCAAAGACTTCCAAAGAATAAAAATATGAAGTTAAATTAAATTAGTAAAAGCAATAAAAGTCAAAAGTATAAACTGTGTTTGTGCCAGAAGCAGAAAAATAATACCTAGACCATTTATCTTCTCAATTCATTAAAGAGAATATTGTCTTTGTAGATAGGTAGATCAGGAAGAATAGTATCTACTCCCCTTGCTGATGAGTTACATGGGAGTTGTAAAAATATAAATTAATGATATACTAGATGATGAAATAAACCACTCTGTTCACCGATACAAATTCTACCAAAATTGTGTAAGGCTCATATGTTTAAAAACAACCCTGGAGTTTTCGAAAAGATGGTAGTGGAGTAGGAGGGAGCGGGATCGGCTTCCTCCAGCCCACTGGTGGGATATCTGGCTGATTTTCTGAGGAGTGGAGCGATCATCCAGATTTATTTCAGGAAGATTGGCGACCAGGATTGTGCATAAATCTGAAAGATCAGCCGGTAGGGAGTCTGCTTAGGAGGGAAGGGACTCGCAGGGAACCGGGAGGTCTTGGGATCCAGTCGCAGCAGCTTCCCGTGGGAGGGAACTGGATTGGGGTGTGAGAGTTGCCAAAGAAGGTGCGCGCGTCTGTTGGGAGAGCCTTGGTCCCCAGCAGTCCGGAGGTCGGTGTATACCTGGGGACTGGTCTGCAGAGGCTGGCGATCCCAGCTAGAGGAATTGGAGATTGAACTGAAAGGGAGACCCAGGCCCGGAACTCCGGGACCTGCGCGCACCCAGAGAAGCCAGTCAGGGGCAGCTGGGGGTGGTGCCCGACCGGGCGCCCAGGCCTGCGGCTTGCAAGCCCCGAATCCAGAGACAAAAGCGGTCAACAAATACAGGAGCGCAGAGCTCATCTTGGGAGGGCCTGAGACACAACCCAGCAACTGTGATTGGAGACCTGCTGTGCAGACTCCCTCCGTGGGAGAAAAACATCGAACCCCACTGAAGGGAGACACAGACCTCACAAACTCTGACTTAGGGTGGGAATCAGACAGCCCAGAGGAGGTGCTGCGAATTTCTAGCAACTCGGCTGGAGGCAGGACAGCAGCTAAGACTGCAGCCGAGGAAGAAAGCCAGGGAAGTCTGATATCTTACCAGCCTGTCACAGCCCTGACCAGACGCTGTTGAAGCCAGCCAACAGAAGTCTTTTTTTCTTTTTTATTCTTTTCTTCTTTCTTTTGTTTTCTCTTTGTTTCTTTGTTTGTTTTTCCCCACAATTCTTCCTATCTGTTCTTCTATATTTTTTAACTCCTTCTACCTTCCCTTCATATGGTATTCCTAGTTTTCTCTTCTGTTTATCTCATTTTTTTATTATATTTTATTTTAAGTTATTTGAGTATTATTTTTTCTTTATCTTTCTTTTTCCTTTTCTTTTGCTTTTTTTTCCTTCTTTTTCTCCCTTCCCCTCTCTTCTTTATCCACAGGTGAGACATTAAAACCTGGAATTGTGAAGAGAATAGAGTGGGACCCAGACAAGAGTCAGCCCAAAAAAAAACAGAGACAGTGACACAAAATTAACTTTGCTGCTCCAGAGAAAATGACAGATCAATTTAAGAATTAGAGGTTAGCAAGAAGAATTCCACAAACAATGGGAAGACAAAGAAACAATCCCCAAATGAAAGGAAAGGAGGAAGCCCCAGAAAGAATGATAAATGAAACAGAGGCAAGCCAACTATCAGATATTGAGTTCAAAGCATATGTTATCAGGCAGCTCAAGAAACTCGAGAAGCTTGATGAACTCACAGAAAACTACCAGAAACTACAGGGAAACTATAATG
>PVJI01008705.1:0-69499 GCA_004026765.1 Micronycteris hirsuta | reverse complement strand
GTCCTATCATTCATGCTTTTCTGTAAGTTTTGAGTCCTCCACGATTTCCGGTCAGTGGGCTTGACTGCACCAAGAGCAAATAATTTACTGTTTTGATTGCGCCCAGGGCCAAGAGCGAGGCCGTGGAGAACAGCGTAGGAAGGGTTTCAGGCTGAGGCCAGTCCCCCCGTCACAGTGCCTCCCACATGGCGAGGCTACCGCCATTGTCACAACAAAGGAATTGAGGCGCCACCTCTCTGGGGTCCTCTCCCAGGACTCCGAGCAGACCCCCGATTCACCCAGGCCCTGCCCCTCCGGCCCCACCCCCTGTTCTTACACTCAGACCCCAAACCACCCCCGCCCCAGCACTCGCTCCTCCTCCTGCCAGCACACCTGGCCCAGCCACCTCCCCCTTCCACCCTGCCTCTGACACTTGCCCCGCCCTCCCCATTATGGGTCGTGTCCCCCAAAAAGACGAGATGGAGACCTCGTCCCCAGGACCTCCGAATGTGACCGCATTTGGAGTGGGGGTCTCTGCTGATGAGATCAAGTTCACATGAGGCCCTATGAGCGGGCCTGATCCGCCGTGACTGGGTCCTTACCAGGAGAGCTGAGGACACAGACACACACAGAGGGACGACCAGGTGAGGACACAGGGGAGGCGGCCGGCCGTCCACAGGCCAAGGAGAGAGGCCTGGAGGGGCCAGCCCACCCACCCGCGGGGCTCAGACTCCCAGCCTCCAGGACGGGAGAGAGTGGACTTCTGTGATTAAGCCCTGCAGCCCGGGTGTCTGTGCCAGCCGCCCCAGGAACGGAAAACAAACCCGCCCTCTACGAGGCAGCCGGGGGAATTTGAAAGTCTGAGCCTGTCGTGAAGATGCTGAAGCCCACCTGGGGGGCTTCCCAGCGCACTCAGCAGAGACCAAAGTCTTAGCACAGACCACAGGTCCCTGCTGACCGGCTGCCTTGCTCCACCTCCGCCACGTGCCGCTGTGCGGCTCCTGCACTGTCCCCACGTGGGGACCATTCTCCTGCCTCCCAGCTTTGTCACTCCTACACGCTCTGCATGGGACATTCTCCTCATTCCCTCCCTCCGTGCCCAAGACTCAGGTGCACACACCTTCCCCCTCCCCCTCCTAATTTCCCCTGCTCACCTGTAGGGCCCAGTTTCAACAACACGCCTCAGCAGCCCTGCGGGAAGCCCCTGTGCTTCCTTCTCTGCCAACGCGTGGGCCAAATCAGGCTCCGTTTGGGGGGAGGGGTGTCCTGAGAACTACAGGGCGCTCTCGGCCTCCCTGGCCTCCACTCACTGCCAGCGGAGTCCCCTTCCCCTCCCCCTGTTGTGACAACCAGAAACGACCCCAGACCTTGCCACACCTTTCCGGGGACAGAATTGCACGTCTGAGGGTAGCTGCTCTGAACTCTCAAGCCTGTGAAGGTGTAGAGAGACCCAGCCACTCAGCCATCTCTGCTGGCTGAGCCACAGCCTGACCTCGCCCCCCCGCCCGACCCCCACCCAGCCGGGGTGCCCACGCGGAGCCCCTGTGGGAGCTGTCTCCTGACTGCCATCTCTCTCCATCGCTGGGACTTTGCGTAAACGTGTTCCCCGTCAAGGTGGAAACCAGATGAAGACACACGCACCGACAGCAGCGTGAGCAGCATCAGGCTGACATTCCAACAGTCATGGTCACAGGGATGTGAGCCCCAGGCACCCAGGGCCAGGCAGGTCTCGCCAGCAGCCAGCGGACGCCCACTCCCTCGTGGGAGGCCGGCGCGGCCGTGGAGGCTGGGTGCTCAGGAAGGTTCTGCCGGGCAGTCTGGGGTCCGACAGCACCTGGCATCCTCCATCCCCCGGGGCAGGGCAGCCCCCAGTGTCCACTCAAACCCTGAGCCCTGCCCACTCACCCCACTGCAGCCACAGCCCTCAGGTGAGAGGGGCTGGAAGTAGCATCCAGCATCCCCGCCCGGGTTTCTCCACCTCGGCACTATGACACTGACCTTGATCAGCACTATGACACTGACCTGGACCGGCAGGGCTTTGCCTCGTGGGTGGCCAGCACTGAGCAGGGCCCACCCCCTCCCTGGCGCTCAGGGCACGTGTTCTGAATGGCAGGATGGGCACTGTGACCGCTCGGGAAGGTTAGCTCCCGCCCGTTTCCACCTCGTCCTGGAAACTCCTCGCAGGGCGCGGGGTGTGAGGCCAGGCAGCCACAGCTGCGGTTAGCGGCCTCCTTGGGTCAGACAGACCGAGTCTGAGACCAGCTGCCACTTGCCAGCTGAGTGACCTTCGCGAGCTGTGGCCTCACTGCGCCTTGCTCCCGCCTGGCTGCCCCAGGTGCTGCTTCCTGGTGTTGTCACGGAGACCAGTGGAGAAAACAGGTCTCGGAAGCATCTTAAAACTGCAAAGCAGTCGGTTCCTTGTTATCACTGCTGCCATTCAGCCATACCTGGGTGAGCCTGAGCTTCCCAACAAGCAAATGGCCATGAGCCCTGCTGTGCCAGGCAAGGAGCGAGGAGTTGAGGCACCCTGGCCCCCCTCGGGGTCTTCCTGGAGCTCCAGAGCTCCCTGCCCGATGCTGCAGCCAGCCTGCTCTGTCCCCGCCCCATCCAGCAGCCAGCTTCCTGAGCCCCAGGGTCCTTTGGATGGTATGCTGTTTCCTTGGTCTCTGTCACCCCTCCAGGGCCTGGCCTTTGAATGGAGCACTGGTTACTTTCCTATAACTATCTACATCCAGGCCAACACTTTGCAAAATTCCTTCTGAAGTTAATCCAAAACTGTGTGAGCATGCATGCACGCGCATGCGCGCGCGCACACACACACACACACACGCACACACACACACGCACAAACACACAGGAGACCAGAGTCCTGCAAACAGCACCGAGCTTTCTGCTCTGCTGAGAAAAGCCGCAAGAAAAACTGAAAGCCTCATATCTCAAAAATCCAATCCACGGGCACCTCTGGAAAGCTGCACAGGCGAAAAGGGAAAAAATGCTTCTCTCGGGCGCGTCCGCCAGAGCCGCCGCCTCTCCGCTTCCACACGGTCTCCGAGCCTGAGCTGCTTCCCAGTCCGCAGCCATCGCTGGCCGGTTAGAAACCACCATCCGTATCCTCAAAGTAAAGGACAAGAAGCCTCATGTCATTTTGTCACCTGAAAACGAGTGTCCACAGCAGTGAAGGCCAGCAAACCTGTCGAGAGGGAACGAGCCGCATTCACCAGGCTGGGCGAAGAGGCACAAACGGCACGTGGCCGTTGATTCATTGCGATTCTTTCTGCGGAACTTTCCATGGGCCCGGTTGTGGACACGCTAACGGTGTCGGCAAAGGCAAGAGCTCGGGGCCACTCCAAACAGAACGGGACGGAGGCGGTTCACAGCTCCAGAATTCCCCGCTTTTGCAGAAGCTGTCTCTCAATAACGAGGGGCCGCTGAGAGCACTGGATACGCAGACAGTCCCCGTCCGTAGCATGGACTTACGAGCACGCCCCCGCGATCACCGCTGCGCACCCATCAGAGTGGCCGAAGCCCAGACCTCTGACAATCGCAGATGAGGACGTGGAGCAGCCGGAGTCTCGCCCTCTGCCAGGGGGACCCTCGACGGCACAGCCGCTTCGGAGGACCGTCCAGAGGGCAGTGTTGGCCGTGCCGAGGCACCCCCACTCTCCCCACAGGGTCTGCGGCCGGGCTCCAGGGCTCACCAAACGGGGCTGAAATCTTGCCCACACAGAACTCCGCCCGAGAATGTTTGCAGCAGCTTTTTCCCTAATCACTAAAAACTAAAAGCAGCCAGGACGTCCCTCGGGAGGTGATGGCTAAACCGTGGCCCATCCAGATGGGGGGACACCGTCCAGTGGTAAATAGATGAGCTGTGAGGCCGTGACAAGAACCTCAGGAGCACATCGCTGAGTGGAAAAGGTCCATCTGAGAAGGTGTCACATGGCAGGGCCCCGATTGCACGGCAGGGCCCCAATCACACACCCTGATCACACGGCAGCCGAGAAAAGGTGACGATAACGTGGCAAACAGGGCGATCGCTGCTGGAGGCAGGGGAGAGGCGCGCGGGCGGGGCAGGGGAACATCTCGGCCGTGAACCAGCGCTGTCTGTCTGGCACCGGCAGGTACACGACGCCAGTGCACACACCGCGCGCCCCTGTCAGAGCCCGTGGAGCTGCGCGGCACGCAGAGCGAGGCTCCGTGTGTGCGGAGTGGAGCCTGATGAACGAGCGAACAGAGGAGGGAACAGAACTAGAGGCACAGGGACAAGGAGCAGACTGAAGGGACCGAGGGGCAGGGGAGGGGGGCCACAGGGGAAAGAAGGGGAAGGGCCTAGTCAAGGAACATGTGTGAATGACCCATGGACACGGACGACAGGGTGGGGATTGACCGTGGGAGCCGGGGGTGGGCGGGGCAGGGGAGGGCAACGGGGGGGGGGGGCGGAATCGGGGCAACTGTAATAGAACCACAATAAAAAATAAAGAAGAAACTCAGTCAGGAGTTTGGGGGATCCTATCAGGGATGGGGGCTATGACGAAAGAACCCCAACTGTACCACAGAGGCACGACAGAGCCTCGCTGAAGGGGACGGGCAAAGGGGCAGCCCCTCGGGGGCACCGATCAGCATTCTGAAGCCGCTGTGCACAGACACTAGGACCGAATCAACTCGTGAACGGAGGGAGGACAGTGGGAGCCTGGTGTCCCGCTGTGGGAGGGGAAGTTACAGATAAGCCTGAATAATCCAAGCGGCTCCGCATGAAAGCAGGGACAGCAGTGCAGACGCAGGTTTAAGGTGGTGCAGATGCAGATGGAGAGACGATACATGATAGGCGGATGGATGGATGGATGGATGGATGGATGGATGGATAGATAAATGGATGGATGGATGGACAGATGGATGGACGGATGGAAAAATGGATAAATGAATGGTGGATGGATAGATGGGTGGGTGGATAGATGGACGCATGCATGGATGGATGGACGGATGGATGGATAGATAGATGACAGATGGACAGACGGGCAGACAAATGGACGGATAGATATATAGGTAGTCAGATAGATGACAGATGCACAGATGAATGGATAGATAGATAGAAAGATAGATAGATGGAGAGATAGATGGACAGACAGACAGACGGGTGACAGGTGAGGTGTGTGTGCACACGGGTAAGTAAACATGCATTTACCTCCTTGCTCTGTCCGCTGAGGGCGCCTAGAAGCAGTGACACCTCAGTAGCAATGAGCACAGCCAGCTCCCAAATTTTGGTCTCTAAACACCACTCCCCAGTAAAAGGAACCCGGGCTCCTCAGGGGACAGGCTGGGTCGAGAGCTGGAACGGGACAGGTGTGACATGAGCCCGGAGCATCTTGTCACACGCACACTGAGGAAGTGCTGGAAGGCAGGACAATGGCCAAGGGGCCCGGGACCCCAGGCAAAGAGCTCGCAACAGCCAAAGCTGGAACAAGGTGAGCAAAAAAATAAATATGTGACCCAAAGTATAAAAAGGAAACCCACGGTTCCATCCTGATATCCATAAATGATTGGTTCAATAAATAAATGGGCACAAATAGACAAATACCCAATACAGAGGAATTCCCAATAATTCACGTAGATACTTGCCCCTCACAGAGGTGGGGCGTAACCCCTCAGCCCTTAAGTGTGGGCTGAGCACAGAGACTTCCTTCCAGAGAAGACAGTATAAAAAGGGGGACAGAAAGTGACTTTCCAGTGGAGAAAAACGACAACCTGAGCCAGGTGGCCAAGATCACGTCCACGGTGAGGAGTCGTGTGGACAGCAGGCACCGCGGCGTGATGTGCTGAGCGGCAGTGCACCTGGGGCTCCCCCCCGAGAGCCCGGTGCCCAGTCTTAGCAAGAGAGCACACCGGCAATCCCCGTGGAGGGGCTTTCTACAACCACCTGGGCAGCTACCCAAGACTGCCAGCTCATCGAAAACAAGGGAAGTCTGCGCACCTGTCCCCAAGAGGGGGCGAAGGAGACGTGATGACCAGATGTCACAGGTCGCCTGGGTGGGGTCCCAGAGGGCAGAAAGGACGTTAGGGGAAAAACAGTGAAGTAGTGTGTTAACTGTAACAACTCACGAGTTGTTACAATTAGCACGAATGTAAGTTTTTACAACGGGGAGACTGGGGGCAGGTCTACGGGAACTCTCTGCCCTCTCTTTGCAACTTTTTGTCCATCTAAAGCTATTCTAAGGTGCATTAAATGTATACAGACACACGCACTGTCTGGACTCGGCCTCACCCATCAGTGGTGGCTCAATCGGCCAGGAGTGCCTGGGCACGCGCCTGGGCCGGTACCCTCTGCGGGGAGCCCCACGGACTCTCCCCACTTTGGAGCCACTGTTGCAGCTGGACCGGCTCTTGGGGACTTAATATGAACACAGGGCACACCCCAGCAACAACCAGCAGGGAACTTTGAAAACTCAGGGCTTATTGCTCGCAGGTCCTGCAGGGCGCACGGCTCACCCGGGACCACACAGAAAGGGCATAGGTAGAGAGACAGATCGTGGGCCTGGGGCTCTGCCTGTGTCAGGGTCGGGGTTCAGGGGTTCGCTCCGTGCTGGTTTATCTGACACATCAGACCTGGAGGGGACAAGTAGGGCCACTCAAGCGATCAGTCGTCTCGGTGGCCCAGGGCTTTGGGAAAGGGGACCCCGTGGGCGGGGCGGCCTGGCTGTCTACTTGTGCAGCCGGCGGTGTGTTTTGGGGGGATGGGTGACTTTGAAATGGGCTCCTGGTGATCACAGGCTTAATGTCAGGCACTTATGTTACCATCAGAAAAGCTAACTGGCCCTGGCCAGGGTGGCTCAGCGGGTGCATGTCCTCCTGAAAGTGAAAGGTCGCAGGTTCGATTCCTGGTCAGGGCACACGCCTAGGTTGCGGGTTCGGTCCCCATTCAGGGCGCGTGGGAGAGGCAACTGATCGATATCGCCTCCACACAAGAGTGTTTCTCTCTCACATTGCTCTTTCTCTCCTTCTCTTTCTTCTTCCCTTCCCTCCCTCTCAAAAATAAATAAATAAATAAAAAGCTACTCGTCAGGTGGGACGAGGAGGAGTGTCAGAAGCAGGAGCCACCCCGCAGACTCAGTCTCTGGGCCCCATTCCCACCCTCACCTCCACACCCACCCTCAGGGCAGCCTCCCCCCAGCGCGGCGGGCGCTGGGGGCACGGGACTGCCAGTCCTGGGCCCTGCAGGCTTGAGCACAGAGAACCCGGGGGCCCTCTGCAGAGGCCCGCTGCGGCCTCGGTCAATCTCACCCTGAAGCCATCACTTATAAGGAGATGGCCCCCCGGCGCGGGCAGAGCTGCCCCACCCCGGCCCCTGCACAGACACAGCCACACAGAGTCCCCGCCATTACACAGCGAGGCCCTTCCAGGGGCGAGGACCCAAGAAGGAGGACGAAGGGGAAACGGTGGCGATTCCGTTCCACCCATCGGGAGGCAGGGACACGTCCCTCTCCAGAAAGACAGCGGCTCCCCTGGTCTGACTTCAGGGTTTCGTTTTACTCAATTTTTTATCGTGTGAAAAGTCCTGGAGGTCTCTGACAGAGCCAGCCAGGCCAGTCCTTCCATCTCCAAAATGCATCTCCTACTGGCCTCTTGTTGCCACGGCAACCATCCCCGTCCAAGCCTCCCTCCCCTCTCTCCTGGGCTTGCCGGACATGGATCTCGGGCCATGCAGAGCTGGTCTTTACGTCTCTGGACTCCTCCCCCGTCACACACACTCGCCCACTGCCTCTCCCAGATCCCTCTAGAGGGGTCTTTCTAAACACAAAATCAGACACAGCTACTTCTCTGCTCAAAAATCTTCACGGGTCTCCCTCCCACTCAGGGCAAGTTCCCCCACATGATATGTAACTTCACTCCACCCCTTCCTCCCCCTCACTCACTGTCCTCAGCACCCCCAAGCTCATTCCTGCCTCAGGACCTTTGCACATGCTGTCCCCTCTGCCTGGGGCTCCTCATTCCCCTCAGCTGAAATGTCACCTCCTCAGGGAAGCCTACCCTGATCACCAGCCCCAGTTCCCGTACCCACAATTCCTCTGGCTCATCACCAGGTTGTTTTTATTTCAACACCAACCACTGCCTGATCTCTCCTGTGTATTTGCCAATGTCCTTCTTGCCTCTGTTCTAGACAAGACAGCATACCCTCCCCAGGCACAGATGGGCTCTGCCTTGTTCTCCACTCCACTCACTGCAGCGGCAGCACTGCGTGGAGCACAGTAGGTGCACAACCAGCTGGCGACCCAGAGGAGAACGATGCTGCAGTTCAAGCCCCACGGTGTTGGCTACAGAATTGCCTCTTCCTCAGGGAAGGTCGTCTTTTGTTCTGTCCCAGCCTCCAAGTGAGTAGGCGAAGCCCCGCCCATCAGGGATGACAATCCCCTTCACTCCCAGCTCTGTGATCTAAATGTTGATCTCATCCATAAACCCCAGCACAGAAACATCCAGAATAACGTGTGCCCACATGGCCGGGTCCTGTGACCCAGACACGTTGACACATAAATTAACCATCACAAACCCCAAACAGAATCAACCCAAAGAAACCCAGGCCAAGACACACGATAATCAAATTTCTGAGGAGTAAAAGACAAAGACAAATCTTGAAAGCAGCCAGAGAAAAATAACCCTACCTGCAGCGGGAACGCTGGTCGAAGGAGAGCAGGCTTTTCATTAGATGCCGCGGACACAGTGTGTCTCACGTGCTGAGAGGAAAGAACTGTCAGCCTGGAATCTTATAACCAGTGGAATATTCTGGAGGAACAAGGGGAAGCCAGGACACACCCAGATTGGGAGAAAATGGGATTCGTTGGCCGCAGGTCTTTCCTAAACAAGGGCTAACTGAAGTTCTCGGAACAGAAAGAAACCCGAAGAAAAGGAACTGGCCACATCAGAAAGGAAGAAAAGACAAGGGAAGCCAAAAGGGGGATAAATAAAATAGTATTTTTTTCAACTCAAGTTTTCTGATGGTGCTTGAAGTTCGAAGCAAACATCGCAAGGCTGTCTGATGGACTCCGCGTGGACGTGGGGGAAACACTGGGGACATTCCACGGGGGACGGGGACAGCGGAGGACCGACAAGGAGGCCTGGTCTTTACACACGAGTCAAACTATTGAAATGACAACTCCAGGAGACGGGTGGGTGACGAAGGTGGGACGGAACACCCCGGGGACCCTCCGAAAAACCCTACGGAGAGACACACTCGGAAACACTCTCAGCAAACACGGTTCAATCTGGAAAATGTCCCAGTGACGCAGAGAATGGCTGGGAAAATATACCAGAAAAACAAAAACAGAAAACAAGCCATGAAATGTGGTCTTTAAGACATAACGCATAAATAATGGCGTGAACTGTACCCATTCAAGGACAGAGATCGGAGCAGACCCTAGAGGGGGACCAGCCTGGATGCTTTTCTCCTTTGTTCTGTGTAGAGGAGAGACAACACCAAGTTCACCGCCCGAACCATTCCAAGTGTGCGGCTCACTGGCATTAAGGACACTGCTGTGCCACCACCCCGCCCTCCAAACGTCACTTCCCAAACTGAAGCTCTGTCCCCACTAAACACAAGCCTGAACTCCACCCCCAGCCCCTGGCGCCCACCATGCTCCCTTCTGCCTCTGTGAACTTGACCCCCGCCGCTGGGGACCTCATGTAAATGGAATCATACAGTATCGTCCTATTGGGCCGGGCTGATTTCAGTGAGCGCTATGTCTTCAAAGGAGATAAAAACCAACTGGTTTTGGAAAAGGTGCAAGGTGGACCCTCGCCCACTGGGGGCCGCAGGGACCCTGCGGGAGGCAGGGGGCTGGATCTCTGAGCCGGGGGAGGGGGTTACTGGGGGGCTGGACGATGTTCTGCGCCCCCCACCGTGTCCACCTCGCTGGGGCTCGAATGCCCGCCAGCACCGTGAAGGGTTCAGCAACTACGTGAGTGCAACTGGAGTTGTCAAATATTGAGGTTAAATATTATTTAAGAAACCTCTTTTTGTCTAATTCATGCTGTGCCTTTGAGGATGAAGAGGCCCAGCCTCGAGCGGAGGGTGGGGGGAGGCAATGGGGGAAAGGGGAGGGGGGCCATGGGCTCCCCCCAGGCCTGTTAGAACCTCAGAGGGTGGGGGAGGGCCCACACTGTCCTGGCAAGCATCAGTTCACCATGATTCTATTCTAGCGCATAAAGGGGCCAGGCCTCTCAAAGAAAGTCAGCCTTTCATGAAATTTCCTGGCGATCTAGTCAAGAAAGTGTGCGTGCCTCCTCCAGATAGCACGGTTCTGTTGCAGGCGGTTGGCGCCGCTGTGGACTACAGGAGGACAGAACAACCCTTTGAGTGGTATGTCTGTGGCAGCCTGGGGCCCGCGAGGCTCTGGAGTCAGCCCTGGGGGTTGCCATGGTGAGCGCGCCCGTTTCCTCCCTGACGACAACCCGAAGCCCTGGAAGGACCCGATATCAGCTCACTGGGATGCCAGTTAAAGACGCAGGTCCCCTGGGCCCACACCAGGCCTGCTGCGCCCAGATCTCCGGCGGGGGCCCGGCCACCGACCTCCTTCCCAAGGTTCCAGGCAATGCCGTGCAAGTGACAGGGAGCGACGCAGGGCTCCTCGCTCAGTTTCTGCCGAGGGCCGAAGTCAATGCTGACGGCCACCTCCACAGTCCACGGCAGTGGCCGAGCGCCTGGCGCGCCCCAGACACTGGCTTCCCGGTCATCAGCCTGCGCCACCCCAGGGGACAGCGCCCGGTGCTGAAGAGGTGCCTCGTCTGCTGTGAGCCCCATCCCGTTGCCACTCACCTGCAGGAAGGGGGAGGAGCTTCCAGCTGACCCTGGAAGGGTTTGACGCAGGTCCCCAAGAGTCTGCAGGACAGACAGACATCCACACGCTCCCGAGGATGAGTCTGCGGCAAAGGCTGTGGGCCGCGCTGCCCCGGGGGAGGGGCTGGAGGGTGAGAAGGCTCCGGGGTGGGTGCCGCGCCCCAGAACAGGGGCCGGCAGTGCATCTCCCGGGGACAGGTGGCCCCCTGCTCTAAAGATATCCTTCCCAGGAGGATGCTGAAGGGGCGAGGGGTTGGGAGGCGTTGACGGCGGCCAGGCATCTTGGGGTCCGGCCTCCATCAGGGGCTGCAGCCGGAGGGCCGGACAGCGGGACACCACCAAGACCTCCCAGGACTCAGTGCCAAATGCCCTTCTCAGCCGGAAGTTGGTCTCAGCTTCTAGCCTCCGAAACTGGGAGACAATAACTTTCTGTTATGTGAGTCCCTCGGTGTTTGACCCTTTTGGGGGGTAGTCCTGGCACACGAACACAGCAGGCCACATCCACATTCCCCGGGCCCTTCAGGAGTTTACGCCCCAAGCATCACAGTGCAGGGCTGGCTGGTACTCGACATTTCTTGGGGAGGAAGACAGGTGGGGGGATGGATGGGTGGAGAGGTGGAAGGAAGGAGGGAGGGAGGGAAGGAAGGAGGGAAAAGAAAGAAGGAAGAATGGGGATGTGTAGGTGGATGAACAGACAAATGAATGAGCGAACACACAGCCCAGCTGCAGGCGCTGCACAGGTTTGCACAACGCACCCCACGTCCACGGTGCTCACACGTCAGCCCGGCTGTGCGGCTAGAAGAACGACGGCCCGGCACCCACGGACTCCACGGAAATCAGTGCACCCTCAACTCCAGGGAAAGCAGGTCCTCGTTTCCCGCGTAGCTGCCAGGAACTGCCCTGGCCAATGGCGATACAGTGTGTTTTACTGCAGGCCAACCGGGGTGCCTATCCGCAGGGAGGCGACCGGGGGGAGTCTTTCCACACAGAAGGCCGCCCTGCCAAGGCTCTGTGCCAGACAGGTGCGAGGAGCCCGGAGGAGGTGCCAGCCTGCAGGTGCGCCGCCCTCCGCGGGGGGCGCCTCGGTGGCAGCTGCTGGTCCCCGGCCCCCGAGGGTCCAACCGCTGACTAGAATTAGACGGCGCTGAGGCCCCAGGCTCTGTCAAGGTGCAAATCCGGCGCTAGAGGGATCAACACTGCATTCTCCCTCCAGGAGCACCTGGCGGGGCAGCTGCCCAAAGGCACGGCGTGGGGAAGCGCCCTCCCTGCTGGCTTGGCCCAGGTCCTAGGAGCAGGTGTCCAGCGTCTCCAGGAGAGGGGCAGGCAGGAGCGAGGCCTCGGAGGAAACGCAAGGAGCCAGCCCACCCTGGAGACGAGCCTGCTTTCCGATTCCGGGACAAGGCCCTGCATCTCACTAACCCTCCAGTCCTGGGCAAGGAGTGGCTGAGCCCCTCAGTGAAGTAAACCGGCCCGGTCTGTGCCAGGCTGTGCCTGTCCCCAGTGCACGGGCCGTGGGCTTCTCCCCTCCAAAAATAGTGACTGTTGGGGGAAAGAAAAAAAACCCATGGGCGATGAGAACTCTCCGGAAGCCGCTGCCAGGAGCTGTGGATTAATCTACTCCTTTCTGAAGTTCCAGACTCATTTGGCCGGGCTTCTGGGGCGCCTGTTGCCAGAGCAGCCTCAGCTAATAAGTAATTAGAAGATAATTAACATTTGTAACATACAAGGGGAAACATCTGGACCTTCTGACTTATTAAAACCTAGGAACCTGATTAGTCACTTGTGTACTGAGATGGGAAGGAAGTTCAGGTTCGGGGACTGGCCAGCTCTCGTGGGCCCAGCCCTCCCCCTTTCCTACCCCCCCAAAGGGGACCCGGCCCCCACTCCCCTCACCCCACCTTTGGGTCTCCAAGTCTCTGACACTCAAGTGTGGACTCTGTCCATGCCGGCCTCCCTGCCCTGGCCGCCCCTGCTCCTGCGCCCCGTGTTATCTCCGAGGATTAGAGGGAAGCGCAGACCCAGCCGCACTCAACGGCCACAGCCCTGGGACGGAGAGAAAAGCCAAGGACCCGGGTGGGGTGGCGTCATGCATTCATCCGTCCCCTCCCCCTCCGGCTTCCCCTTCCCCAGAGAGTCCCCGGGAGCTCGGGGAGAGACGAAGCCCTGGGTGTGCTCCCTGTAGACAATGTGGCTCAGCCCTCGCCCCACGGACACAGGCAGGGCAACCCACAGTTGACCAAAGCACAGCACCCCTCCAGCCAGGACCTCGTGGGTGAAGACACCTGGGACTCCTCGTGCCAGTCCATCTCCCGCTCTGGTCCCCCACCCCTGAGCCCCCTGCCCCGCCTGCTCCCTGCCGCGTCGTCCCGGCAGCAGGGCCCGGGGACGCGTGGAAACACGTGTATCTGAAGAGCCCGAACACTCTCCCCGAGAGTCTTGGTTTCCAGCCAGAAACATTAGGATGTTGCTCTACCAGCTAATCACGCTCCCCGAGACAGGAGGCAGCTGAAACGAACACCCGGTGTTTCTGTGGACGTGGAGGGAAGCCAGTCCCAGCTGCGGGGACGCTCACGGCCTGGGGGTGCTCACAGTGAGCTGGGCAGAGCTGCCGAAATGAAATGCAAAGCCCCTTCCTGGAGGTTACCCTCTGAATCACCTAGGTCCCAGCGCCTCCATCTCCTCTTTTCCGCAAGAAGCCCGAGGAAATTCTCTAGGGGATGCAAACGAGAGTTTCCCCGTCTTGGGCAATCCCCCCTCCTCCCTCCATGGGCCACCCTCTGTGCCTCCTCAGTCCTGCTTCTGGTGGGGTCTAATCAGTCATAGGGTAGGGGGCTGTCCTTCGCAGCACTGAAAACCTGAGGCCAAACTGATTGGTTGCTGGATGAGCATGTGAGCTGAGCTGCCCAATGAGAGGCCTGCCCTGGGATTTTTCTCCCTCAGCTATGGACAGAGGCCTGGCCAGTCCCTGGAAGACAGGGTGTAAGGAGGCCCATTGGCAGCCCTGGCTCCTGACTTGGCAGACAGCCCACCTGAAGGAACAAAGCCGGCACCAGGAAGCAGAGGAGGGGCTCAGGGAGGCAGGGGGGCTAACCTCATGCAGACCCCACTTTCCTCAGACTGGCTCCATTGGGTTGCTGCCCCTGGCTCAAGTTCATGAGGCAGGGAATGCCTCGTTCTTACCTCAGGTGGTTGGGGCTGCATCCCCACAAATACCCCAACTTGGTCCCCATCATTCATGAGAAAGGCATCATCACCCAGCTGGAGGGATGGGCTCAGAACAAGAAAAAAATAAAGAATCCAATATGAGAAAGTGGTATTTAGCAAGTTGGTCTGACCCACAAATTAGCAGGGGAAAGATTTAGTCTGCAGATAGGCCCTGCCTCGCGATGGTTCCACTGGACAATGTCCCAACTTTGCAATGGTGCGCAAGCCACACACATGCCGTGGAAACCACACTTCGCGAATTCTGAATTTTTATCTTTTCTCGGGCGAGCGGCTTTCGGCGCACCGCTCTCTCCTGGCGCTGGACAGCAGCCCCCAGCTGCAGCTCCCCACCGGCCATGCGATCCCGGCCATGCCACCCACGCTCTACGCTGCCGGCGTTTCCCGGGCACCATATTCAATAAATCACAGGAGACGTTCGACACTTCATCGTAAAATAGGCTTTCCATCACATGGTCCTGCCCGCGGGAGGCTGACGGGGGCCTTCTGAGCGCATTTCCCGTGGCCTGCACCATGCTGCGGCACGCCAAGGCCAGGTGCACCGAACGCATCTCTGACTTACGACGTGTTCGGCTTACTGTGGGCTCATCGCGGCGGCACCCCATCGTCAGTCGAGGGGCGTCTGCGTTCAGAAAAAACAACCACGTGAAGAGTTCCAAACGGAGGCTGTCCTCGTTCGCACAGAGCTTTGGATGCTCTCAGCAGACGCTCCAGCGCGGCTGTTGGCGGACGGCCTGTCCAACCCCCTCCTCCACGGCCCTGGGTCTCCAGCAGGCTCTGTTTTCGGGCGGGGTTTTCTGGCTTCCCAACAAAGTGGATGAAACAGTGTCTCTCTGGTGGAGACAGAGACCCATGGAGGAGGGGAAGGTGCTCAGTGTAGAACTCTGAGCCGACAGTGTGTCTACCCCCAGGAATCAGGGAGCGAGAAAAAACCCTGCACTTTAGGGCACCGGTACCACCCCTCCCAACCTAGAATCCCGCAACGTGGCGGAGCGAGCAGAGGCCACCAGGGGAGACGGCGGTCCAGGGACCAGGGTGACCGTCTCCCAAGCCCTACTTTCTGCCCTGGACCCTTGTAGTTCCTGCAGCCCCACTCCAGAAGTGTGGCTACCACTAGCCCCCGTCCCAGGTGGGGAGCCGAAGCTCACTGCAGGAACACTGTGAGCCGGGATTCGAACTCGGGTCCACCTGGCTTTCGAACCTGCGTCCCTTCTGCTACCTGCCCTGGATCATTGCTGGGTCATGAGCCCCAGCCTCAAGCCCCACCATCAAGATTCTACCGCCTCACAGTCAATGAAAACACAGCGGTCTGTTGCAGCAGGGCGCACCTCCAGGGCCGGCTCACCACCGTCAGGCAGACTGGCAGGGACAGCGGGGGGTGGGGGCGCAGCAGCCCCACACCAGCCCCCGGAGGGAGACCGGCCAGGAGGGAAAACTCAGTCACTTAGGGCTGCAAACTTCCTAGGCAACCAATTTGCAGACAGCCCGTCCTTAACTCGCGCCCGCGGCAAGGTCTGCACGGGCAATTTGGGTCTATCAGCCTTTAAATTATAGACGGCGGTGTCACTCCGTCAGCGCGGCTCAGTGGTGAGTGACAGCTTCAATAAACGCGCTCCTGCCTGGGAAATGGCATTAGCACGCGGAGGTGCTTCAGGGGGTATGGAACTTCGGGAAGAAATAAAATAAAAATAAAATGGCTCTGGCGCTCCCGGCTCTCTGTCATCACAGCCAGGTAGAGTGGGAAGGAAAGCAGCCCCCCGCCCCCATCAGATACACACCTCGCTGTCCTTGGCGGAGCAGGGCACTGTGTCGCCGCGAGGGAGCCGCTGGTCCGTGGAAGCGGGCGGATGGCAGGCGAGGGGATCTTTGCCCAGCAAGGAAAGCCCTCAGGGGCCACCTAGGGCAGCCTCCTCCTTCACAGATGGGGAAACTGAGGCCAAGGTCTTCAACTGGTCAGCTTGGTGGACCAGAATGGGTTCAAATGGAAAAGCACATGACCACACCCCAGGCGAGACAGACACGGGACAGGTCCCCTGGATGCTCTGACCTGCTGCCAGCCAGTGTGGGACACCGTCCGTGCCCTCCAGCAGGGGCGGGGGCGGGGGCAGGCTAAAACCGCACCTCCCAGCTCTGCTTGCTTCCTCTTACTTCCGATACATGGAGCCTTCTGGGGCAGCCGAGTGCTAATCTGTCTTTCTGGTCTACCTGCTCCTGGGCTCCCCCACCCCTGCCCCTGTGTCCTGACAATGAGAACCATCCAAGGTCTCCGTCCTGTGTGTCCTCTGGACCAGGGACCACAGGGAAAGCCCAGTGAGAACAGGTTTCTCCCACTCAGCTGCCGCTGTGGCCCCAGGCAGTACCTGGCCAGTAGCAGGGGCTCCTTGAACGTCTTTAATGAACGGATGGGGACAGAGACACAGCCACATCCCAGACTCTGCCACAAATAGGAGCCTGCATCCCGAATATTTTCTCTCTGGCCCCCTCACCTTCCCCGTGGGACATCCTGTCACCCTCAGACGGAAGACTTACTGGGCGACGAGACCTTCGTGTGTCAGCACCTGAGACCTACCATCGCCCGCCCTTGACCTTTGTCACGGAGAAGGTG
This sequence comes from Micronycteris hirsuta, assembly GCA_004026765.1. NCBI lineage: Eukaryota > Metazoa > Chordata > Mammalia > Chiroptera > Phyllostomidae > Micronycteris > Micronycteris hirsuta. The sequence goes on along the minus strand of PVJI01008705.1, from coordinate 52,874 downwards.
TGGCTGCCTGGGTCCCCCTCCAAGGTTGTGCCGAAGAGGAGCTAAGACATAGGGAGACTGAGCGGGACCCACGCACGTCCCCGAAGTGACTGCCCAGGTAACTCGGGGCGGTCTCTTCCCTCCCGGGGCCGTTTCCTCAGCTACACACTGGCGACAGTGACCTGACCTTGAAGGAGCCGAGTGCGGGAACGAGAAGAACAGGCGCGTGTGCGGGCCCTTAGACACTGCACACGCGGACCCAGTGCGCTGCTGTCGTCGCGGGCTGGAATTAACCCTGATGCTCCGACACCCTCCCTGCGTCCCCGAGGGGTCCTGACCCCCGCCCCCGAGCATCCGCACCCAGTGTTTCCGTCCTGAAAACACACTTCCTGTGCGTGGCCTCCTGCTCCTCGACTCCCGCGGGCCTCCCTCCTCACCCGGACGGCCGCCGCGTTTCTCGGTGGTGTTTTACTGCCGCCGCTCAGAGCCGAACGGCTGGAAATGAATTCGGAGGCCTTGCGTGGACGCCCACCTCAGAGAACGTCTCAGACGAGCCAGAGAGTTCCTGGGCCGAGAGAGCTCCGAGAGTGTTCCTAACCCACTTCCCTGGCCCTGGGGGGGCTGCCACTCACACCCTCCCGACCCTCGGCAGCGAAATCACAGCCCCACACCACGGGGAGACCACGTTCATGGGAGGGTGGTCCTGTTGACCTGTCTCAGGTGGGCGGGCACGGGCTGGTGGGAGGCAGGCAGGCGGGAAGACAGGACAGGGGAGGGGCAGGCTCCGGTTCAATGCCATGGTGTTGGGCGTGCGCAAGCCCGGTGGTTGCACCACAGCGGCCCGTCCCCTGCGGTCACTCGCACGGCCTGCCCCCGGGGGTGGCCAAGGAGGTCTGGAGACCACCACCGTGGGATTGGAATGTCATGGGTCAGACTGACCTTGACCTGCTGGGCTACCTGGGGAGCCCCAGCTCTGACCTCAGTCACCGTCCCTGTTACTCCTCAATTACATGAACCTCGGGCTGTAACGTGTCCTGTGACAGGCAAATTCCAAGCAGAAAGGTCAGCCAAAAGGAGAGTGCAGCTTCTAAACCCGGGTCCCGCCAGGCCACAGTCGCCGGGAGGCCGCGGGGGCACCGCTCCCTCGATCCAGCTGTGGGGGCCTCTGGATCAGGTTGATCTCTGCTCCTTCTTGGACAGGTGTTGCTGAACGTCACATTCAGCTGCAGCCAACCCACCAAGGCCTGCTCGTGGGAACCCCCGTCCACCCGCCGTGAGGAAAGCTCGCACCCCCGTGGCCCGGTCTCACCCACCCACTCGCTCCTGCAGCCGCGACGGACCCCACACGTCCGGACAGAGGAGACTCTGCAGGCAGCTGTCCCCTGGGGCTGGGATGTCCCAGTCCAAAGCCACGGTGTGTGGGATTCCACCAGCACAGTCCCCAAACCAGACAGAAACTCTGAAAGCATGAAGGCGGCTGGTGGGGGAGGGGTGGGTAGAGACACTTAGAATTCGACAGGACCGTGGAAGCCGCCTAGTCCCGCAGCCTGCTTCTGTGTTGGGGACGGGCCCAGACGGGAGAATGTCCTCTCCACTGTCGCCACAGTGACAGGGATGCAGGGCTGGGCCCACTGCTGTGTCCTGTCCCCTACATGTGACTCCCAGAAGGGGCCGCCCCTGTGTGAGCGCACCTCGCTCTCTGAAACCACCCGGCTCCAGCCTGTGAAACCCTGCGTTTTACATTGCCCATTGAAAAAAGTGAACAATAAAATTAAGTTGCCAATGGAACCAACCAGAATTGCGCTGGTGGCCCCGCCTCCCCGCCCAGATGTAACACAGCGATCGTTCCCGCCGACCCCGCACGTCTGGCCCACCTCCTGCGTGAAGGAAGCCACCGAGTCACAGACACACCTCCGTCCTGCAGAGACCTGCAAGCGGCAGGGGCTCCGAGAAGCAGAGCAGCCAGGTAACGGGGAAGATGAAGGCGCCACCAAACACCCAGTTGCCGGTTCCTCGTCTGTGGAACCTTCCACTGGGCTCCGCGGTGGCTCTCGTGACAGTGGCTAGTGCCACCGAGGCACCAAAAATAATCCAACACAGGTTTGAAAACGAACAACTCGGCGCCGGCCCGGGAGCCCCAGCTCCGAATGAGGATGGGCCCGACGGGGTGTCACCTGTGGGCTCCCTGTCCCTCTTCCGCGAGGGGGCGGGAGAGGAGCCCCTGACCAGCTCGAGGCGGGCTGAAGTGCATCCTGTCTCAGGGTCGAAGGAGCCTGGCCGGCACCCCCAGGATGGGTGGCCCCATGGAAGCCTCAAGCGAGAGAAACTGCGCCTGGCAACCCGGCTTTGCCTCCGAGGGCATTCAAGCTCCTCTGGATGCTGGGGCGGGAGCCCGGCCTCTGCGCCCTTCCAGGACACAGGGTCACAGCTTGTGGGCACTCCATGGCCCCGAGAAAGCCAGGCCCCGGTAACTTTATGCAGCCCCAGCACACTCCAGCACACTCAGGTGCTGGCCTACAGACCGAGGGCCACCATCCCCAGGGGGGACCAGGAGAGGTGGCAGGCCAGATGTTCAGTGGTCACTCCTCCAGGAAGCTCACCAGGACTTCCCTCTGCAGGAGACAGCAGGGCTGGGCCCAGCGCCTGCCACCCACACATTCGTCACACTCGCGGCTGCTTTAATCCCGCTGGGAGCAAGAGAGGTTTAAAAGCGAACGTCCCACTGAATTGCAATTGTCTCTCCACTCGGCTCCCCCACAGGCGAAGCCTGTGTCTGCCGTCACACTCACTCCCAGAACTTGGCCAGGTGCCTGCCGTCACTAGGCCTGAAATAATAAACACCACGGATCTAAGAAGAGCAGCCACACCAGCGACACGGGCTGCGGGCGTCAAGCCAGCGCGAGCAGACACTCCACCTGCCGCGCCCGCAGAGGCAGCCGCGCAGTGCCTGGGTTGCCTGTGACGGGCCGTGTGGCCAGATTATATCACTCACCCCAAGTCAGCTCGACCATCACAGACGGAGCCTGCGAACCCCAGCACCGCGGCGAGCTCAGCCCAGGGCGGCAGGAGGGAGGGAGGGGGTTTCGTCCACACGCCAGTGGGGGAGGCACACACAGAGAGCAAGCACAGGGAGGCCAGGCCAGTGCGGCCTGGAAGAGGTCACAGCCCCACCCCACCCCGGGCTTCCTTAAAAGGAAGCCCCGCGAACCCTCCTGAGCCTGGGAAAGTGGGGGCAGAGCCGAGGGACCCGGAGGTGAAAGGGTGCAAGGATGACAGGGGCCCAGAGAGAGGTGGGGGCGGGGGTTCACGTGGTTCCCTCCAGGGGGGTGGTTTCTGGAGGGAAGAGCAAGCCTAGAAGCCCCCCAAACCAGCCAGCCCCTGTCCGTCTGCCCTCGCCCCGGCCGGCATCCAGAAGTCAGACAGCAGCGGGCACCAGTTGTTCCGGGCCTGTGGTGTGTTTGCGTGGACTGATTAAGTTTCATTAAGAGTCTTTAAACAATGAACACCTACAAGACCACCAGAAATCATGACAATTAAGTCTGAATTAAACGCCAGTCGGAAATTTCACGTTCGGGTCCGGATGGGCTGCGGTTGGCTCTGGTGGCACTGAACGGGCACTGACTGTAGACAGTAAGCAGCCCCGCGCATGCCGTTGAGGGTCTGGGCCAGGACTGACAGGCTCGGACGCAGAGGGGCGTGTGTCCCCGGGTTCTGGTCTGGCGTGGGCCCTGGTGCTGCCCTGGATATTGGCTGGCACCTGCGCTCTGTCGCCCAGGTGCCTTCCCTCCCTTTTCATAACAGTTGTCTGGCCACCCTGCCCCTTTTCCACACATGAGTTTGGGTTCTGTTCAGTCCACCCCAGGTTCCAAGAGTGAACATGTGACTCAGACCTGGCCAATCAGAGAACTGAATTTCTCTGGCCACAGTGATTGGTCCAGGGATAGGCATGTGATCCCAGCTGAGTCAATCGATGCCCTGGAACTTCACAGAGCCTGGTGGGAGGGAGAGAGACCTGGAAGAAACTGAGCTGGAGCAGCAACAGCCACCTTGCCACCATGAGGGCAGTGTGAATGAGAAAATGGAAAACGGGCAGAGCTAAAGCAGGAAGGGAGAAGGTGGGCCTTGAGGACTCTGAGCCCCTGAATGAAGGTTCCTTCTCCAGCAGCTGGTTGGGTTTCTGTCACTAGCAACTGACAAAGGTGCCCCTGCTGGGACTCCACCGATACAAACCGTCCCCTGCCCCAAGCGGTGAACATTAAAGGGGCCTTACAGCACTCAACTCTGAGATATATTTGCCAAGTTTTTACAGTCCTTCTTCAGATGCAAACAGACTCCAGGCTGCCTCTGGCCCAGTGCTGGAACCCAGGTCAAGTCATGTTTTGGTGGGAGGGGATTTGACGTGAGGGGGGCTGACTGGCTTCCCCCAGCTTGCTTGCCTCCTGCACCAGCTTGGAGCACGGTCGGGACAAGGGCAAGGCGAGTAAGACGTTTGCGGGACCCCGTTCCTGTGTACACAGGGCGCCTCGTTCCCTCTCCCGCCCTGGGGCTCTCACCAGAGCGGCGTCCGCAGCAGGCTGCCAGCAGCCACTGGAAGCGCGGGTCCTGAGCTCCAACCCTGAGCTGCCCACCACCGCTGGCCCCAGCAGCCTCTGCTCCCCAGAGGCCATGCTTTTCTCACCTACATGACGGCCCAGGTGACCAGGGACGTCTGTGCGCCTGGCCGGGCCTGAACTCTCACCCGATGCTGTGAGATCCAATGCCAAGGACCCCCCCACCCCCGCGCCTGGTGAGCCCGCGTTCTCCTGAACCTCCTCGAAGAGGCGGCGGAGGGAGGCGCCGGAAGCCGGGTACCCTTCGCTCCCCGAGGCCTCAGCCAGACCCAGCACATGGTTCTCTCTCCATCCCCTCTGGCTCCTGTGCTGTGAGGAAGCTTCTGGAGGGAAAGCGTTCCTGGCCCCCAACACCACGAACAGCCTCTGCCGTGGTTCCCGGGGACACACCGCCCCTGAGGTCTGCCCAGGCTCCTATCTGCCCTCGGGGTCACGAGCTGTCCTCCTCTGGCCCCCGGGCTGAGCACCAGGTTCCGGGCACAGCTGGTGCAGCATCCAGCCCGTCTCACACCCTACCTGCCAACGAGCTTCCGCTAGTTAATCCTCCAGTGACGTGTCAGACACACTTAGGTCCCCGAGTGAACAGGCCACTTGGAACTCAGAGCATGACCCATGGCTGGTCTGCAGGACACGGCAGGCAGCCCAGCGTGGGAGACACCTGGCCCCCAGCAGACAGAGAGGACCACGCACCGCGCCCTCCGTCCCTGCTGTCACCAGCTCAGGAACCTGGAGCAGGTCCCTAGGTGGAGAGGGGAGAAGGAACAGGGGGCTCTTAGGCGCCAAGCCAAGATTTCCGGGGTCTCTCTGACCACGGCCACCTGCCGGTCATCAGTGGATGGCCTGTAGCTCTGTCTTGATCGCCCACGCCTTGAACTCTTCCCTGAGTGCCTGCTGCGTGCCCACAGCTCTCCTCGGGGGACACAGCCAGGTCCCGGAGGCCCGCAGCCCGGCTGCAAGCCCAGCTCTGCCAGCTCTGGGAGCCGTCACTCAGCCTCTCACCGTCCCTGCTTCGTCCTCTGAAAACGGCAGTGGCGGGGGGGATCGCCGCACTTGGCGGGGAGCCTGGCACAGAGCGAGTGCCCGGCAGCTGGGCGTGAGGGCCCCTACCAGAGGCCATGCACCACACCCTCCCGGAGCTCACAGTGGAGGCGGAGGCACGTGTCCAGGGGGGGACCGTGTGAAGGCTGAGCTCTGCACTGAGCTGCCAGTGCCACAGACAGGAAGGGGACACAGTGACACAGACAGGAAGGGGACCCAGCGTGAGCTTCGGGAGGGTGCCCTGGAGGGGGCTTGAAGCCCAGGGGAGACAGAGAAGCCCGAAGGTGGGTGAGGAAGGTTCATGCGGTGACAGCGATGTGGGGGGGACGTTCCGCCCCCAGTTCTTGCTCTAAAAGGCCGTGGGGTCCCCAGATCGGGGACAAGCAGGCCACACTGAGCATCTGGGAGACCCCGGGAGGGTGGGCAGTCTGTGGGCCCCTGCAGAGGACAGGGGGTGGGGGCAGGGGGCAGGGCAGCCGCTGGAGCCGGGGAACACAGCGTGCTGGGGGCTGCTGAGCCCATCCGTCACTAAAGACCCGCCTCCCTGCCAAACCCAGCTTCAGGTCTGAACTGGCCGCAGGGGCTCAGCTCCCCGAGGCAGCTTCCAGCCCAAAGCCTTTCGGCATTTCTCACCTGAGCACGACTGGCCCTGGGGGGGACTGAAGCTTTGTCAAGGGGGCCTTTATCCGGCGCGCGGTGGGATGTTCACTGCATCCCTCGCCTCTGCCCACAACCCACGGCGACAACAAAATGCCTGCAGACATTGGCACGTGTCCCTCGAAGAGCAAAGCAGCCCCGGCGAGAGGGGGAGCTCAGGGCCTCTTTTCAAAAGAGAGCAGAAAAAATCGGGGGCCACCTCCGCTCGTCCCTTTGACGGACACTTACAGGGGACAGAGCTGCGCGAGGCGACCCTGCGAGCCCGCAGGATGGCGGTGTTCGTCTCTGGGAGAAGGGACACTCGGTGTGCTGAGGGACTTCCCTCTTTAGATCTGGCTCCAAGGCTATTGTCCTCTTGAAAATGGAACGTGACCTTCAGGAGACAGCATGCCACCTCCTCCCTGAAGCCTTCCCACAGCCCCGCGTCGAGGGGTGCAGGGCCTTCCTTCCAGGGACCCCGGGCAGCTGTCCCCCGGGCCCTCCCGGCAGCACCCGGGGTCTTTAGTCCACACACCCCAGTCTGTGCCCTTTTTCTGGGTGGACCCTAAGCAAACGTCCCCCGATCTCTGCCTGGCGCCGCTGTGCGGTGTGAGCTGTGGGCATTCTGCGGGAGTGTAGCTTTCGAGGCCCCCAGTGTGTGTGCCTGGGGTTGTGGGGACTGGGGGCGCCAGGGGTGGTGGATAAAAGCCATTGCTTTACGATTCTGCCTCACAGGCCTGACCCTGTCCAAAGCAGACGTGGTCCCCACCGCCCTGTACGGGGGCCACCGCCGGGACACAGAGAAACGTCCGAGGAGAGCTCAGGTCCTGCTCTTCCCGGGGCCCAGATCCAGCAACGGGGCGGCCGGTCAGGAGTGGGTCACACGCCTCCCATCACCTGCAGAGACAGCAGAGCCTACGCCCACCCTCCTGGCCCCGAGGTCCCCGCCCAGCACCCGGCAGGCGCTCTGCAAAGACCTGCGAGCACAAATGAGCCTGAGCACCGCCCCCACCCCGAGCTTTGCTCTCCTGTAGAGTTTTTGGCTGCCGTGGAGAAAGCACCGTGCCCACGGCAGACACCCCTCCCATGGCCAGCGCGCACCCCAGCCCAGGCACGAGGACGCCCTGCCGACGGTCCACAGACTTGGAGAAGGAAAAGGGCCCCCCAGGTCTGAGCCGGCGGCACCTCGAGGCAGCCCGGTCCCCTCCAGAGGAGGCGTCCAGGGTCTGGGAGGCCCCTCCGGTAGGGGCCTTGGGACCCGCCACGCCTTGGACCTGCCCCAAGGGCTTCGCCGGAGAGGGGCAGAGGGAGAGACCGCAAGTGAGGACAGCATGCTGAGCAAGACCCTGTGCTATTAATTAAAACCTGAAAATGGAGCTTCGGAATTTAATTAACAATCCGAGTGCAAAGAATAACGGTTTTGTGGGTTTTTTCTAACACATCCATAATCCTTCATTAGCAGCTAGAAATGCAGATTGCTTTACATCAGCGATGAACAATGAAGCAGCAAAGGCACTTTGCGTTCCTCCCCGGCTGTCAGTCACCCCTCACACCTCCCGGGAGGCGGGGGTGCCTCGGGGCCGTGGGCGCTGCGCCTGGAGTGGGGCCGCGGCAGCCGGAGCTGGAGAGGGCTGCCACGCCAAGCCCGCAGGAAGGCTGAGGAAATGACCAGAAATTGGTACAACCCCCCGGGTCTGCAAAGCCTGTGCTTCTCCTCCAATGTCCCACCGGTGTGGGGGCGGGGGGCGGACAGGAGAGGCTCATGCCCACGCCTGGCTTGACACGTCCGTCTGGGGCAGGCATCATGACAGTCCCACGTGGGCGCAGGCTCAGCAGGGCAGAGTCCCTCACCACTGGGGCCTCGGCTCTCCAGGGCTCCCGTGTCTCTGCACGCCCTGGAGAGGCAAAGCCTGTCTCGGCCCCAGATTACCTTTGCAGGGGAGTTTGAACAGTAAACAACCTTGGGAGCTGGAGACACAGGTGGTTGGATGGACGAAAGGGTGGAAGGGTGGATGGGTGGATGGATGAAGGGTGGGTGGATGACAGATGGAGGGTCAGATGGACAGATGGACAGATGACCGGGATCAGGCTCCCTTCCTGCCTCTATCCTCACAAAGGGCTGACTGCCTCTGTCTCCTGTCCTGTTCTCCAGGTGAGGCGGGGGGCCCCTGGCTCTCTTCTGCTCTGCAGGCCGGCCGCCACCATCTGTGCCGCAACCCCGAGTGCTCACCTGCAGCCATGGTCAGGGCCTGCCTGCTCCAAAGTGGGACCAGAAGCGGCAGGCAGCGGACCCCCCTCCCTGCAGCCACAGGCGTGCTGGGCGCTCTGCAGGCTCAGAGGTTCACAGGTAAGCCAGGTGAGGCCTGTGGAAGACCGTAACCCTGGGGTCACCAGTAACCCAGGCATAGGCCAAGAACACCTTGTCCTTTGAGTTTCAGTAAAATGGACCCAGCGCCTCCCTCAGGCCCGTGCCCAGCCAGGAGTTCTGCAAGTCGCTGAGGCTTTCGCCCTCGGTCCCCACCTGCTTCCAGTTCTGGCCAGCACTGAGCTCTCCCACCTACCTTCTCTCCCCTGCTCTCTCCTCTGGCCTCTGGGGCGGGGCTTCCAACAAAGCCCCGCCCCCCCCACACACACCAGGACCTCAGAACTGACTGGCCGTTTCCTCAGGGGGCTTTCATCTGTCCTAGGGGATGAGCAGAGCCAGCTGGACTGGCCACCCACCTCTTCTCAAGGCAGGGCTTTCTGGAGGATTCCCCCTGAGAACAAAGCCAGGGAAGCACCCACCACTCAGTGACATCGGATTGAGAAGGTTTGTGGAGCAAACGGAGGTGATACTTCAGTTCTGAGGCCCGAGTCGTGGGTACCCGGTGGGAGCTCCATCTCGGCACCTGAACCTGCATCTCTGCACGAGAGACACCCCGCCGGGCCCGTCCTCATCACGTCCTCCGATCAGCGGGCGAGGCCCCGGGCCAGCTCTGTCCACGGAGGCCCCCAGGATGTCTCTCTGCTTTTGGGCGTGCCCCACCAGGGTCAGCTCTGCGGGTCAGGGTATGCCAGGCAGATCACAGGGGGTAAGATGCTGGTCCCAGAACTCCCTGGGCCCAGGGAGGGATCCGCTGTCGGGTCCACTCCAAGCCGCCAGGAAAGGTCCCAGCTGGTCAGTTTGGACAAGCAACCATGGGCCCAAGGGTACATGGGGGCAGCCAGGCACCCCTCAACAACTCACCTGCTCCCTTCCTCTCTGGCGTCCTGCCTTGGGGAGACCCTCATGGAGGAAGGCCCTCTCTGACACCCTGCTGACCTGCAGGAGAACACCCACAGCCCTGACTGCCCCACCCGGGCCCCCACCTGCCTGCTCTAAAGGGTGGCGCCTCCCAGTCTCCTGCTCAGACGCACGGAGGCCGGTGCGCAATCCGGCTCTTCCCACGGGCCGAAGCCCTTGGCCTGAGTAATCATCACAAGCCAGAGGCCACTGTGGAACCTGAGCCCCGTCTTCCGACCCCTGCCACTCAGCAGCCGTCCCGGGAGCCCCCACCCTCTGCCAGGCTGGAGCCCACCCTGCCCCCACTTCCCGCAGTCTCCAATCAGCTCCGTCCCAAAGCAAATTCAGCCGTTGGAAACTGACTCAAAGGGGCTGTCGAAACAGTTACGTAAGCAGCTTCCTTTCAAAGACCTGGGCCCCCGACAGACCCTGGCAAATGGTAGGCGGATGATAGACAGACAGACAGACAAATGTAGATGACAGATGGATAGGTAGGCAGACGTACACTCAGGGCAAAGGGCTTACGTAAGCAGAACAATGAGCTCGGTGGTCCTTCCAGGGCAGTGGCCGGGAGGTAGAGTCGGACCGTGGGAACCCCACCCCCAACCTGGCTGCCTCCACCCGCTTACAGAGCTGGGAGACCAGAAGCAAAGTCGGATGGGACATGTATAACCAGGGCTGAGCCAGGACCTGAGGGGACACGGCCTACGGAGCCACCTGTACCGGCCTCCAGGCTTCCAGAGCGACCCTCTCGGTACTCTGCCCCCACCGGGCCTGCGGGTCCAAGCCGGCGCTGCGGGCGCACCTGCTCCTCCCACCGTGAACCTCCTGCGGTGCACTCCCCCCCCTCCCCCGCAGCACTTCCTTCCCAACACTCAGCGTGCCCGCAGCCCAGCTGCCCGTTCGTTTCCTTCTGGGCACGACTGAACGGGACTCTCGGAAACTGTCTTCTTCGCGTCCCCAGCACACAGTAGGCCGGCTGTGACAGAACACAGACGGTCGACCTCCCGACCAGTCACAGCCGTGGAAATTACACAGGATTCCTTTCACCTTCCAACTGATCCAATTTTTCAAATAAATTAAAGAGACAGTTCACGGTCCCAGGCGCGGAAGGATGGAGTCGGACAGACACCGGCAGACCTGAGGGTTGGGGAGCGAGTTGGCAGAAGCCCAGGAACATGATCTGTTGCTTCGCCTCGGTGGGCCAGGCAGTGCCAGGCCGCGCTCCAGGGAGAACCCGCGACACCGCGGTGGCTCCTCTCAGCCCTGGGCTCTCTCTGCTACCGAGGGCCTGAGCAGCCCATCCTCATTCGGGGGCCAGGTGGTCTGCCCGTGGCAGGGCACTCGCTCCAGGGCTCCGGGGGCTGAAGCAAGAAACACCTGGAAGGTGGTCGGCCCCGGAGGAGGAAAAGGAACGGGGCCAACCCAGTCCTGTCTCCAGGGTGACGCAGCATCCTGCTCCTGCCACTCGGCCAGAGCTCGGCTTTGTCATAAAGGACAGAGAGATTAGATAGAGAGATAGATAATAGATAGATGAGAGATAGATAATAGATATATGATAGATAATAGATAGATAGATAGATAGATGAGAGATAGATATAAATGGTAGGTAGATGATAGATAATAGTTGATAGATAGATAGATGATAGACAGGTAGATAGACAGATATAGATGATAGATGGATAGGTAGGCGGATGATAGACAGACAGACAGACAGATGTAGATGACAGATGGATAGGTAGGCAGACGTACACTCAGGGCATGATTTTTGTCTGTGTTTTCATGGCGATGGTTTCCGTGTTTTGAACACACTCTCCAGAGTACACTCTTTGAAGGAGGAGTGGGTGGGTGGATAGACGGACAGAAGGATGGACTGATGGATGGAGCAGTGGGCGGGAACCTACCAGATCCTTCCCAGAGATCGGCCATCTCCACACGGCCAGGGAAAAGCTGTGTCGCCCCTGCCCTGAGAGCTCTAGGGGTCGCCCTTTCCACCCCAGGGCAGGGCAGACCTGGAGGAAGTCAGGACCCACCTCCCCAGGAGCCCCTGACCCTGCGGGCAGGGAGCCCCTGGGCCCCGCCGTGTGTGCACACACCTATCTGTGCGTGAGTGTGCGCGGGCGTGCCTGTGTCTCGTGCATGCAGACGAGTTCTCACTTTCTCCCCTGTTTATGTATTTACTTACTGATGTATGTAGTTTTGCGCATGCTGACCTGACACCGCCCTGACAGTGTCCCAGCAATCCGAGCACGGAGAAGCACGCCTCCATCCGGGAGGTCCCAGAGCGGGCAGGATGGGCATAGAGAACCCAGCTGCAGCGGGGCCTCTCCATTCTGCTTGCTGCTCAGCGCCCCCACCCCCGGGCCTCCCGCACCCCCAGTCCTCAGCCCGGTTCAGAATTCTCTGTCTGAGATTCAGCTCTGGGGCCAAGTTGAGACACACACACAAATGCAAATACACACAGAGACACAGAGACAGACACAGCTCTCCGAAATGCTCCAGAGACCTGGGAGGACCGTCCACCCCCAACACAGCATCGTCCCACCAGCCTGGCTGGATAGAGGCCTTGAAGCCATTGCCGGGGACCCCAAGTTTGCCCAGAGAAATCCTCACGGACAGAGCCTTGCCCGGGGGAAAAGGGGCCCACGCAGAGGAGGCTCAGCATCGCGCCTACATCAGCATCGCACCGACCCCCTCCCTGCCCTCTTTCCCCCTCTGCCAGCTCCGGGCCGCAGGAGTGAGCTCGGTCACAGCGACAGGCAGGCAGAGACCCACACAGACTCACACACGTGTGCACATTCCAGGGAAGAAGAAAAGTCCCCCCCCATCGTTGCCATGGCAACCCAACTCAGGGCCGCGGCGAGAGCTTTAATTGGAAATGCTTATTTAGCTGAAACCCCAGGAATAACCAACAGGAGATTAGGAACATTAAGAGCCAGCAGGAGCCACGCAGCATCTTGGAGGGGATGGCAACAGAAGGACGGTCCCCCCGAAAACTCTGTTGGCGGGACAGCGGCCGTCGTGACCAGGGACAGCGCCACACCAGGCCGGGGCTCAGCGCTGGCGTCGACTCCTCCTGCGGCCCTTCCACCGTTTCCCCCATTTTACAGGCGGGGACACCAAGGCTCGGGGAGGCAAAGGGGCGGCCGCGTCCACTCAGGACTCAGAGCCAGCTCGGACTGGCTGCAAAGGCCAGCGTGTTCCTCAGCACTGTGCCGGGACCCCTGTCTCCGGAGAGCCACCTGGGTCAAGGCCAGGGCCCACAGCTCTTGCAAGACCGCTGATCCTGTAGGGATCTCTGGCCACCAAAGCCCACAGCTCAGCTGGCCACAGGGCCGGGGCAGGGCTGGCCTCCAAGACCCCAACCAAAACCCGCATCCTGGCAGCTGCTGGCTTCTTTCCAGGCTGCCGGCCCCTGCCACCTCAGGCCTGGGCCGCCTGCTTCCACCCGCCAGCCCGCTGTGGGTCTGGTGACCCCTGGTGGCAGCCATGGGGCATTGCACCAAGACGGGGCTTTCTCCCAGATCCCGAACAGGGAAGGTGCTGCTGGTCCAGGCGGCCACTTTGGGATAGCCTCCCAGGAGGGTGCTGGACTGGGGCGGGGGTGGGGGTGCAGCTTAGCCAGCACCCAGCACCTTTTGCAGGTAATCAGGAGTGAAGAAAGAGGCAGCGGCAGGCAGGAGGAGCCAGCTAGCATCCAGGCGTCCAGTGGGCACCTGGACGCCACCCCTATCCACCAGCAACGGGGCCGAGGCCCAGGGTCCTTCCCAAAGTACAGCAAACGGCACGGCAGGCACAGGACACTGCCCCAGGCCCACACCAGCAGGGCCCAAGTCATGCAGCGCCCTGCTGTCCTGCCCCCATCGGGGCCGCGGGCAGGGACCCCAGAGCTGGTGCTGATGCTGCCTACCAGCGAGGGGCCCTCGGGCACTGCCATCACACCCAGCGCCCTAGACCCTGGCCTCCATGTGCAGCAGGGTCGTGGGGCGCAGGGTGCTGGGGCGCAGCTCTGGGAGCGCGGCCGTGGGACGGCACCCTGTGGACCTGCAAAGACGGCAGGCCTCAGAAGGGTGCCTTTCCCCAAATGTTTACCCACCTGGCCATCTAAATGACACTGTTAAAGCGACTGGCATTTACTCAGTTGGCACCTTATTAAATTCCCCTCCTCTTGAACTACTCAGTATGTAAGTCAGTGTTACTCCAAATAAGAGGATGTTCAGCTCAAACAGTGAGAAGCGGCGTGCAGAACTAGCAGCTCTCCGCGGGAAGTCAGCGCAGAAGGCCGCCCGCCCCCGCAGCCGGACCTGCCAGCAGCCAGCTCCCCCAAGTGCCCGTGCACCCCAACAGGTGGCCAGCTGCACACCTGATGTGCAGAGACCGCTATTTTGCATATCTATAACTGCTGGTTAGTTTCACAGATAGGCTAAGCTTTGAGGTAGGGAGATGGACATGACTTTGACCCGTGACTTACCCTGGGAGGCAGTTCCCCCAGTCACAGCACCTGCGTGAGAGCTTGGAGGTGGTTCGCCCCAGGCCACGGGGCCACACCTGCCCAGACCGACTGTGGCAGGTCAGCAAGGCAGGAACCACGGGAGCGCTGGCAGGTGCAGCTGATCGTGGGAGGGGTCGGGAATGGGGCTGCAGAGGAAGATCTGCGTGGCAGCCATGCTGGGGTCTAACCACGCAGTTTTGGGGGCGGAGAGGGGGCTCCCTTGACCACGTGGCTTAGGAAGCGGGAAAGCAAGATGCAGCAGCCAGGCAGAGCTCTCCCTTGGCGTTTTGGGAGAATGCAGAGAGACAATGAGGGACTTGTGGGAAGGAAAGGTGAAAGGACCCTTGCTGGCCGGCCGTTAGGGGGTGCCACGTGGGTTTGGATGAAACGGAGATCACGGTGGCGACGCAGCTGGTGGTGCTGGGAACCGCGGGGGCCTGCCCGCCGAGCACGGACGACTGGGAGAAACCGCGAGTCCAGCCGAGCCACGAACTTCTGCTTCTTTTCCTGAGACGCGGTGCCCCTGCCTGGCCTGACTGGGCAAAGGGGGGAAGGCAGGACTGTGCGTGTTTGTGGGTGTTCTGAGGGACTGTGGGATTTTAGCAGTGACATCCCGCCATTGCTCTAAACCTGTGTAACTTTTGAATAAACAGTTCCTTTACTTTTCACCAAACTCTGGCATCGAGAGCCACAGTTCCAATTCCTAAGGGTAGCAGGCAAAGAACCACAGGACAGAGAGACCCCCAGGGTCCATTCTGTAACAGAAAGGAGTTAAGTCGCTTTTCCAGAGTCAGGAAGGATGGAGGGGTTCCAACCCAAGCCCCTCAAAGCTGCAGCCGGGGCTCAGTTCACTGCTTCCAAAGACCCGCCTCCTCCACTATGGGTCTGGCCCCCCCACCCTCTGAGAAAATCCCAGGACAGAGCAGCAAGGCCCCTGTGACAGAGCCCTCAGCCCAGGCGCCTCTTGGAAAGCAAGTTTGCCCAGAAACGCTGGCCATCTCTTCCCTGCCAGGGACAGGTCCTCCTTCCATTTATGGTATGGGGTCGCCTGTGCCCTTCAAAAGGTGCTAAAGTCCTAACCCCCAAGTACCAGTGACTGTGATCTGATTTGGAAACAGTCTTTGCAGATGATCAAGTCAGGACAAGGTCATTAGGGAGGGCCCTGATCCAACGTGGCATGTCCCCTTGAAGGGGACATTTGGATATAGAGGCACACACGGAAGGGGGGCAGTGAGTAGATTCTTCTTCACAGCTCTCCGAAGAGACCAGCCCTGCCCACACCTTGACCTTGGATTTCTCTAGACCCACACAGGTGGGCTGTCTCAGCCTCTCAGCCTGGTGCTTCGTGACAGCAGCCCTAGCAAACCGACAGCTGACCTGGGCTCCTAGAACCAGCAGAGTGCAGTGGCAGCTCGGACAAGCAGAGCAGCCGGTCACCAAACATTCTCCGAACACGCCACTGTCCCCTGGACTTTGTTCTGGGCTTCAAGGGGAAAACCCAACCAGAGTCGAGGGCTCAGCGAGAAGGATCTTGAAATGCACAAAGAATGGGGGCAGGGAAGGCCGACTCCCCCAGGAGCATCCGCCCAGCCTGGGAAGCAGCTTCACAAACGTGCCACGCCTCGAGCCCAGGCAGCTCCCAGAGCCCCAGCACGGTTCACCGGGAGTCACTCTGACCGGGGCCTCGTGTCTGCCCCTCTGATGGCGCCGAGTCTCCCCGCTTAGAGAGAAGCTCTTGGCCCTGGAGAGGCAGGAATACTTGCAAACTCCATGCAGATCCTGCACTTTTCCTCACAGACCAGCTCCTTACAGAGCCCGTGGGGCAGAACAAGCGTTCCAATTAGGGGTGCTTATTGGGCCCCTCCACTCCCGGGACAAGAGCTCCCTCTTTGTTGCCCGGGGCCACTGCTGCAGCTGCGCCCCAAGCCTCAACCCCACTACTGCGTGGGTGAGGCCACAGGTGGGGTGGAGGCCAGGGCCCCCCAACCTCCCGAGGGCCCTGAGCACCTTCCCTGGGGTAGGAGAGGTCGGAGTAGGGGTGTCAAGAAAGTTGCCACTGAAAACTCCACATGCTGGGAACTGCACCTTCACCCCGGCTCCCACTGCCCATTCTGGCTCCCTGTTGCTTTTAAAGAAGCTCCAAAAACAGTGAGGAGCCAGACTGGGCTGCTCAGGGACCCCAAACCCCGCCATCTTTGAAGTCTCCTATTTGAACTGTAAAGTTCAGGCTCATTTTGCATTTCACTCCTCATGTAGTCCCTCATTTCAACATAAAAATAATGGTGCACCCCTAAATCCTGGAGAGAAATGAATACTGGAGGCACCTCTTATTCCAGTGACTGTGACTTGGAGCCAGATCCGGGACCCTCCCCATCCCGCCTCAATGCTCGTCCCTGGACTCACACCCAAGTGGAGTCTCAGCTCTGCTAGGTTCTTGGCTGTGTGACTTTGAGGAACTCAGGTCACCTCTCTGTGCCTCAGTATCCCCGATGACAGTGCCCACTTCGTTGAGAGTTGGGGACGCCAATGATCTAACACAGGTCATGTGCCGGGACCAGTGCCAGACCCGCTGGTTGTTCCTGGAGCGGTCGGCTCGCAACCCTGGGCGAAGTCAAGGTGGCTGGGGAGCTCAGGCGGTCCCCCAGGTGGGCGAGCCCTCCGCCCCGCCCTGCTGACCCAGCCAGCTGAAGCCAGAGCAGGTGGGGTGGCCGGGACACCCAGATGCCCCCATGGGCTCTCCGTCACAGCCGGCTCCGGGAAGGGCTTTCCCTCCCCTGCCACTTCCCTGGCAGAACTTCTGAAGCTGGGATATCACAGCAAAAGAGGAACTTGTAATGGAGTGGCTGCCGACCTCTCCCGTTCCCTGCGGCTGAGCACACACGCCCCTCAGAGCTGGGTCCCCAAGCTGTCTCGGCTTGAGCACTGTCCCCAGACCGGTCCTGAGGAGGTTTGGGGTGCTCCTCAGCACGCAGCCTTGCTGTCCGGGGTGCAGCCCACTCTGTGCTCCCAGCAAGCGGAGGCGGGCTTTCCCCAGCAAGCGGAGGATGCCCCTGCACATCCAGGAGGGCGCAGGGTGACGGGGAAGCGCTGCCAATCAGATCCAACCCCAGGAGCTCAAGGCTGCCCCCACACCAAAGCACCAAACCCCACCCTCAGAGACAACAAGGGTGGGGGCCCTGCCTCTGGGCAGGCAAGGGAGACCCACAGCTCCGGCGGCTCCAAACACCAGCTGCTGGAGGAGGGCGAGACCCGAGACCTCGCCCGTCCACCCAGCCCTTTCTCTGGTGAGAGGAGCGGAGAACTGTCCTATAGTTTTCTGTCACTGTTGTACAAATTGTCACCGTCGTACAAATGACCCATCACCCCCATGCAGTTCAGAGGGCAGACCGATGCGGTGTCACAGGCTGGAATCGGGACGCGGGCAGGGCTGCTCCCTGAGGACGCTGCAGTGTCCCTCTGACTCTGCCCACGTCACCGTCTCATGTCATCTCTGCTTCCCGCCGCCTCCTTCCACTCCCAGGACCCCTGTGATGACGTTGGGTCCCCCTGCATAACCCAGGACACTCTCCCCACGTCAAGGTCAGCTCATGAGCTACCTTGGCTCCTCGCTGCCACGCAACCTGACACAGGGTCTGGGGTTCAGACCTGGACGTCTCTGAGGCCATTATCCTGCCCACTGGCACCCCCATTGCACAGATGGCAATGACAGCAACCATAACCAACGTGCTCGGTGCCCTCGGCGGGCCAGGACTCGCCCTGCGTGCCGTGGAGGCATCTCTCATTGTCCGTTACCCGACTGCCCTGCGCAGCAACACACCTGCACGGGGCTGAGGGGCCAGGGGCTGAGGGGTTTGCCCAGGCATCTGGCCCAGGAGCCCGGTGTCCGAACTGCCCTTAACGTCAGGCCCTCGGGGACAAGGGACATGTCTGAGAGCCCACAGGACCCGAGTACACGCCAGCCCCACGTGGTCACAAGCAGGAGTCTATGGACCAGGGGCGCTGGGGAGCGGGAATGGGCTCCAGGAAGTACCCGATGGCTGGGAGGGGCTGGCAAAGCCCACGAACCCCAAAAAGACAGGCTCTAGCACTTAGGCGGCAAAGGCAGGTGCCAAGCAGCCTTGAGGAAGCCGGCGATCATCCCAGCAACATCACGGCCGCGGCCCCCGCGGCCTCCAGGCTCCCGCAGACGTGAGAACACAGCCCAGTCGGTGGCGACGCAGAAGGCGGATCATGTAAACACTTGTCGCCACTCTGGGCCAAGTGATGTTTGGCTGTTCTTACAAAGTAATAGATGTTTACTGCAGAAATTTCAGAACATGCAGACAGGCCGAAAGAAGGAAGCTTAAGTTACCCCCAAATCTCGCCCTGCAAGCGTGCCCCTCGGCGAGCTCTGTACGCCTTCGAGCAGCCCCCCCAAACACCCGCTTCTGCGTTTCTCTAAAACGAGCCCTCTCAACGTGGGCCCATTCTTCCCTCCCCGTGGGCACAGCGCCTTCCCCCTGCAGGTGTCGGGACTCGGCACCAGGAGAAAGCGTTCCCCTCTCGTCCCTCCCTCCACTCAGGCCCTCCCCGGGAAAGGGAAGCTGACGGGCTGGGACCATACCCCCAGGGCTGCCTGTCCACATAGGCTGGGCTGACACATGGCGGCCCTGAGTTAAGAGACCACACACATAGAGATATGCAAATATACAAATGTCCGTGCACACATACACGTGTGAGTGCCACGTGTGTTAACATATATGCATGTGTGTGAGCCTGCACATGTGTGTGCACCTGTGTGTTCATATACAGATATGTGTGTGCTCATGTGTGCATGTGTGTGCACATAGAAATGCATGTGTGTGCTGGCATGCACACAGGCCCCGCCTCTGCTCTCCCAGCCCCAAGCTGCCTCCGGCCCCGGGCTGCTGCTGGGCTTGCTCTGTCTTGCTCCGCCCTCACATGTCCTCACATGGGCACCCTGACACTCTCACCCGTGGTCTCTGCAGCCTGCCGCTGGGCAGATCTGACCTTGAGAGCCGAAGCACTCCAGCACCAGCTGCTGAAGAGGCCGCCTCTCTTTCACTGACCTGCTTTTGCATCTTTGTCAAGAAGCAGCAGCACGTATTTGCGTGGGTCGGTGCCTGGGCTCTCCATTCTGCTCCATCGATCCATTGTCTTTCCATTGGCCTCTTGACACCATGCCGACCGTGGGAGCCACAGAACAAGGCCGGGATCAGGCGGACTGAGTCTTCCCACTCCATTCTTCTCTTCAAACATTCATAAACCACCCTAGTTCCTCTGCCTTTCCAAACAAACCTTAGAGTAACCTTGTACCTACAAGGAGAAAATCTTGTTGAGATTTTGTTAGGAATTGTATTAAACTAGTGTATGCACTTAGGCAGAAATGACATTTTTACAATGCTGAGTTTTCCAATCCCTGAATAAAATATAGTCCTCTATTCATCTAGATCTGCTTTCATCAGAATTGTTTTTTTAATATATTTTATTGATTATGCTATTACAGTTGTCCCATTTCCCCCCTTTATTCCTCTCTGCCCCGTACCCCCCTCCCACCCACATCCCTTCCTTTAGTTCATGTCCATGGGTCATACATATAAGTTCTTTGGCTTCTCCATTTCCCATACTATTCTTAACCTCCCCCTGTCTGTTTTGTACCTGCCATTTGTGCTTCTATTCTCTGTACTTTCCCCCTCTCTCCCCCTCCCTGCTGGTAACCCTCCGTGTGATCTCCATTTCTGTGATTCTGGTTCTGTTCTAGTTGTTTGCTTAGTTCATTTTTGTTTTTGTTTTGTTTTTTTAGGTTCAGTTGTTGATAGTCTTGAGTTTGTTCATTTTACTGTTCATAGTTTTGATCTTCTTTTTCTGAAATAAATCCCTTTAACATTTCATATAATAAGGGCTGGGTGATGATGAACTCCTTGAACTTGACCTTATCTGGGAAGCACTTTATCTGCCCTTCCATTCTAAATGATAGCTTTGCTGGATAGAGTAATCTTGGATGTAGGTCCTTGCCTTTCATGACTTGGAAAACTTCTTTCCAGCCCCTTCTTGCCTGCAAGGTCTCTTTTGAGAAACCAGCTGATAGTCTTATGGGAACTCCTTTGTAGGTGATTGTCTCCTTTTCTCTTGCTGCTTCTAAGATTCTCTCCTTATTTTTAATCTTGGGTAATGTAATTACGAGGTGCCTTGGTGTGTTTCTCCTTGGGTCCAACTTCTTTGGGACTCTCTGAGTTTCCTGGACTTCCTGGAAGTCTATTTCCTTGGCCAGATTAGGGAAGTTCTTCAATATTTTTTCAAATAACTGTTCAATTTCTTGCTCTTCCTTTTCTCCTTCTGGCACCCCTAATTTGGATGTTGGAATATTTAAAGTTGTCCTGGAGGTTCCTAAGCCTCTCCTCATTTTGTTGAATTCTTGTTTCTACACTCTGTTCCAGTGGAATGTTTACTTCTTCCTTTTGTTCCAAATCATTGATTTGAGCCCCAGTTTCCTTCCCTTCACTGTTGGCTCCCTGAACATTTTCCTTTAATTCACTTTGCATAGCCTTCGCGTTTTCTTCTATTTTGCAATCATATTCAACCAATTCTGTGAGCATCCTGATTACCAGTGTTTTGAACTGTGCATCTGATAGGTTGGCTGTCTCTTCATCGCTTAGTTCTATTTTTTTCTGGAGCTTTGATCTGTTCTTTCACTTGGGCCACTTTTTTTGTCTCGGCGCACGTGTTACATAGGAAGGGGCGGAGCCTTAGATATTCACCAGGGCAGGGCAACCCACGTGGCTGCGTTCTGATGCTATGTGGGGGGGAGGGGCCCAAGGGGGAATAGTGCTGCTTGCTCAGCTTCAGCTGACTTTCAGTCACTTCCCCCACTACCCACAAGCAAATTGGGCCCTTCTGGTGCTGATTCCCAGGTGGGTGGGTTTGTGTACATTCTAGGACCCTCTAGGACCCAATGAACTCTCCTGTGAGGCTGGGAGCTTCTCCTGCTGCTGCCTCCACCCCTACATGTGTTTTCAGTCAGAGGTTTCAAGTTTTTATTTCCCTGCGCTAGAGCCCTGGGTTGCGTCATCTGTCTCGCTCCCCAGTTGTTCCTCCCGGTTTATCCACACACAAATGTGGGACTGCCAGCTGCCGCCTTGCCACAAGTCCTCTCTGCCCGGCTGCCCATCTCCCCACCTCCTACCGGTGCAGATGAATGTTCCTTCTTAACTCATTGGTTGTCGGACTTCCATACAGTTCGCTTTTCTGTCAGTTCTGGTTGTTTTTTGTTTTTAGATTTGTTGTTGTCCTTCTTTTGGTTGTGCAAGGAGGCACAGGGTGTCTACTTGAGCCTCCATCTTGGCCGGAAGTCTGCTTTCCTCCCAGTTGTGTCACATACAGTGTTCTGCACGAGTTTTGTTAGAGCGATACCAAAATGTTTTGTAAACGTTGTGAATAGGGCTGCCTGTGTGTTTATTGCCAGTATATCGAAAAGCAATCGATTTTTTGTGTGTTTGTTTTTCCCCCTGCAACTTTGCTGAACCCACTATTTCTAGGAGATGTTTTTTGCTGAACCCACTATTTCTAGGAGGCGTTTTTGGTGGGTTCCCTGGAATATTCCATCTAAATAACATCACCGGCAGTGGCAGCTTTATTTCTTCCCTTCCGATCTTCATGCCTTTTTATTCCTTCTCTCGCCTTGCAGCCCCGCCTGGAACTTCCCGCGCCGAGGTGAGCGAGAACGGCGAGACTTGTTCCTGATTCGGGGGATCGGTTGCTCGCTCTTTCGGCGCTAACGAAACAGCTGTAGTAGGCCTT
This sequence comes from Micronycteris hirsuta, assembly GCA_004026765.1. Classification (NCBI taxonomy): domain Eukaryota; kingdom Metazoa; phylum Chordata; class Mammalia; order Chiroptera; family Phyllostomidae; genus Micronycteris; species Micronycteris hirsuta. The sequence goes on along the minus strand of PVJI01008705.1, from coordinate 31,060 downwards.
CTGAGGGTGCTCTTCATCGGACTGAGGAAACTCCCCTCTATTCTTATTTTTCTAATAGTTTCTGTCATGCAGAGCTGTTGAGTTTTGTCAAGTGTTTTTTTCTGCACCGACTGATGTGATTTTTGTGGTTTTTCTCCCTTAGCCTTTTAGTACAGTGGGTCGTATGGACGGATCTTCAAATATTGCGCTAGTCTTGCACTTCCGGAATCCCTTGGGGGCGATGCCGACTTCCTTTTATATAGAGCTAAATTTTATTCGGTAATATTTCGTGAAGATGTTCGAATCTGCATCTTCCTGAGAGAAACTGGTGCATAGCCCTCTTCCTCATTTCCGGTCCTGTCTTTGGTTCAGGTAACAGGTGACGTTCGTTTGATAAAATGGATTGGGTCATCTCTCTCCACCTCTTTTCTCTAAAAGAGATTGTGTAAAATTGGTATTAATTGTTCTTTAACTGTTTGGGGGAATTCTCAAGTAAAAACTTTGGGGCCTGGAAAGTACCTATTTTGGCATTTTTAAATTACCAATTCAATTTCTTTCTTCATTCCGTAGCTATTCAAACTGCCCGTTTCATCTCGGGGGCGTCGCGGCGTTGCGTGTTGGAGGAATGGCCCGTCTTGTCTAGGCCGTCAGACGGGTGTGCACACTGCTGCGTGCGGTCATTCCCTGGTCGTCCGGTGAGGCCCGCGGGGTCTGTGGTGGTTTCTCACGTCAGTCCTCACTCTGCATGGGGCCCAACCACTCACCCCCTTGTCGCGGTCACTGCCTTTACCCGCTCGACCATGTCCATCTGGTTTCTCTTCCGCCTTTTATGCCTTTGCTGGGACCTCCCATTTCTGTGGTGGGACTTTCTTTTTGTTTGTTTGTCTGTTTTTGAGACTCTTTATTTTGTGATTTGTTTCAAGAGCGCCCATAGTTTCTCATGCAGCATGTTCGTCGTGGCTGCTTCAAAACTGCCGTCACGCAGTTTTCCATCCTCGCGCTCCCCGTGCTGGTGTTCACTGACTGTGATTTTTCCATCAGTGGGAGGCGCTCCTGGTTCTCCATGGAAAAACTGCTACTTTTTAAGACCCAGACATGGTTGTAGGGCGTCGAGACTCTGGGCCCTGCTTAAACCTTCTGTCTCACACACCCTTCCCTGGCCACCGGGCAGCAGGGGAGGGGCGCTGCCCCCGCACTGCTGGTGAGGCAGGGCCCCGCGGTCTGCCTGCACCGGAGCCTGCTGGGGGGCTCCTCGTTCCCGCAGGGCAGGGGCGGGTGTCCCCGCTCCCCACCCGGGGGACCCCATTACTGCTTGCTGACGGTGAAAGTCCAGACTCTTTCCTAGGCCTCCTCTAGCACCCCCCACAGAGGAAAGCGGGGGGCCCCTTGATACTTTCACGTGGCTCCTCATGTGGTCTCCGCTGAGCCCACAAAAAGGGGACCTTGCTCCTAGCTGGCAGGGGTGGCAGTCTCGGTGGTCTGCTTGGCCTTTGCAGGCACACAGTCTGTGGGCGTCGAGGGCCTCGGCCTTCAGACAGATGGGCCTGCCCTGCTTGTCCCTTCTCTCGCCCCCATCGATATGGCGGCACTGCGTTTTGGTGGGTGAGTCCCGAGCTCTGTCCAGCGGCAGGTGGACATTCGCTGTGCACACGGGGCCCTTCCTGTTCTCCCTGCTGGTGCCGGGGTTTGAAAGGCCGGGGGCTTCAGCACAAGAAGATCTCGTTCTAAGGATGCAGTGATTACAGGAGGGGCCACTGTTAGGGTTGGGGTTTGGTTGGGGTTAGGGCTGGGATTAGGGTTAAGGATTAGGGTTGGGGTTGGGGTGAGGGGTTAGGGATTAGGGGTTTGGGTTAGGGTTGGGGTTAGGATTTGGTTGGGGTTGGGGCTGGGGTTAGGGGTTGGGGTTAGGGTTGGGGTTAGGATTAAGGATTAGGGTTGGGGTTGGGGTTAGGGACCAGGCTTACACTGTGCAGCTGCACGCAGTGGGTGTGACCGGGGAACCAGAGGGCACATTTTGTCCCCATCTCCCTTTGTGCTCTGAGTAAGGCCCGCATTTGTGGTTGTCATCGATGAGGCACCGGGTCCTCTGAGAGAGTCACCGGAAGCTGGGGTGGGTGGGGTCAGGTCCTGAGCAATGACGGGGCCAGTGTTGAAGGCCCAGTGTCGGGCACAGCAGCGATGAGAAGATGCCTGAATACGCCCGGCTGCCTGTGAGTGCCCTGGCACCCCGAGTCCCAACGGCAGGCTGCCTCCGCACGGCAAGGGGATGAGCACTGAACAGTGACGACCAGGAGGAGGAGGTTTGCAGACCCACACAGGAAGAGCCAGCATTCTGAGAGTCTCCATGCTCACGGAGCGATGGACAAACACGGGGGGACTTCCTCCCCGCCGACCACCCACATCCTCATCAGTCAGTCACTGCGCCTCGCACAGGCCCGGCCTTGCTCACGCCACCAGGAAGGTGACACTGCCCGTCTCCGCCGGCCGAGTCACTGCCCGAGGCCACCTCCCCAGCCAGGCTCCCCTGCCCCCACGCTGAATCAGCCCCGACTTTCTCTCCCGACTCTGCTTTATTTTTCCTCTTTGTTCGTATCGCCTTTGACATAGGTCACATTTCTCTGTTCACACCCGTCTCTTCCCCGCAGAAGAAACACAGGGTCTCTCTTCCAAGGCCACGTTCCAGAGCCAGGAAAACAGCCACAGGAAGGGTGGGGACGCACAGCCCCGCTGAGGTGCTCCGAGCTAGCCCTCTACCTGGCCTCCCTGAGTCCTACTCTGACCGGGAGCCGCGGGGATGTTCTGGGCCCCTGACTCCGCGTCAGCTCCGAGCCCACGCCCGGTAGCCCTGAAAGCCCTCTCCCCCGGCAGTACCCTGGCGAAAGGCTGTAGGCCCCTTGGAAGAAAGCTGGGAGAAAAATCAACAGTATAAATTTGCGGCACTGTGGCAGGGTCCTCCCTCGAGGGGACCCAGCATCCCCTTCACTCAAGGGGCTCTGTGTTTGTGAACAGGCTCCAGGGGGAATGGGTGGGAGCTGAGATTCCGGGTCTGTCCCGGCAGCCCCTCTCACAGAGGAATGGCTGTCCTAGATTACCGCTCGCCGGTCCTCCTCGCACTGTCCTGGGAGCGACAGAGAGTGGCCCCGAGGTGCCACATGTGCATCCAGGGCACAGAGAGATCCCGACCTGCCGAGGTGGGAAGGAGGCCAGCGGGCTCCTCTCCTGGACCAGAGGAGGGTAAAAATACCAGACAGTGGGAAAGCTGGATCAGAGCAGAGGCTCTGACAGACACCTCTCTTCTCGCCCGCATCCCCACCCCCGGTTCAGACTCAGGGCCCCTTGCAGGAGGATGGGGCCAGTGGGGGTGGGGGGCGCTTCCCAGCCCAGAAAGGGAAGCTCAAGGCCAGCCACACCCCAGCCACTGGGCAGGAGGGGAGACGGCACGGCACCCCAGTTTCTCCAGCCTCGCGTGGTCCTTCCAGAGAAGAGATAGAGGTGGGGGAAACAGGGGTCCCCTCTGCAGAGGACAGGAGGGTCTGTGGATGGTGGGCTGTGCCCCCATCAGCAGCCACGCCCAACCCAAGCCCGCTGCCCTGTGCCCTGGACGCAGCCACCGGCTCAACATGGGCTTGGCTAGCTGGGACTCGCGGGCTGACCTTTGCGTCTGGGCTGCGTCTGGGTTGTGCTTTGCTTTTTTATTGCATTATAAATGGGTTTTTAAAAAAATCAGGATACATGGGAAAACACCTATCACTTTGCCATCCTGACAAAAACGTAAGTAATAGAAGCTGCACAGTGGAAAGCGTAGGACAAAAGAAGAGAAATCAGAGGGGAACTGGGCCCCAGGCAAAGGCGCTCGGCTATCCCACCCCTGCCTCCTTCCTGCCCTTTGGCCCCTGACCCTCCCTCGGGCCCCAGCCCCTGCAACCCCGCGTCTACATTCCGACCGCATGGATTTGCTGTTTCTGGACCTTTCCTGTCAATGCAAGCAGAGAGTATGTGGCCTGTTGTGACCACATTGCATTGTTTCCAAGCCTCACTCAGGTAGATGGCAGGTGCTGTTTTCAAGGAGAACACCGGCCCTTTTTATTGTTCTTTGTTCGAAAGTCCCCACCCTTCCATGGGTAAGCCCAATACATGGCCACGGGCAGACCTCACTAATTAATAAATCCGGAGCCAACTGGGGACCTGGAGTGCACTGGCCACCTGGGGTCACGGCAGGTCCCTTTCCAACAGGGCTTCTCCACCTTGGCACTCCCGGCACCCGGGGTGATAAGGCTTTGTGGCTGCCCCCCTCGCTGTGGGATGGATGTTGGCAGCATCCCGGGTCTCTACCACGGATGCAGTAGCAAAAGCGCTCTGTAGGGGGCAGCAGAGTGCAGTGTGAGGAGCAGGCGCCTGCGATGGAATCCCTGCCTCCCCTGCACTGCTGAGCCCAGGGGGCATGTTATCCAGCCTCAGTTTTCCCACCTGTGAAATGGGCATCCCTCTCCCGACAGCGGTGTTGGTGAGAGTCGAATGTGAAAAGGAATAAAACACATTCAGCAAAGGATCCAGCCACGCTCAGTGCTCCCCAAAGCTCCGCTCATCCTCGTTAATGGTTTTCTCTGGGGGGCCCACTTTTCCAACCGCGGTCCAGCCTGGAACCAAAGGGAAGCAGGTCAACAACAGCCTCGGTTCTCGGCAAGGCCTCCGACCTGGCCACCTGGCCGTCACCCTCTGGAAACAGCCACCTTCCAGCTGAAGGCCCCTGTGCCCTGCAGCCGGGAAAGTCTCCCGTCCCCTGACAAGGGTCCTGACCCTTTCGGCACCAGTGAATTCAGTCACTGGAAGGAGCCTCCCGCAGAGGGGCAGCTGTAACATTTAACCAGCCACGCCCCTCCCCCAGGGCTGTTTGCAGCCAAAGGTGTTTTTGTGTTTTCAAAAGGCAAATATGTGGGTCAGGAGCCAAGAAGCGGAAGCCGAGGCTGTCTCTGAAGGGTAAGTTCCAAAGGGCAAAGTCAAAGGCCTGATTAAGGAAGATTTAATGAGTTAGAAAGAGATCAGAAACAGGACAAACCCAGGGTGCAAGTCAAATATTAATCATCGCAAAGGCGAGGGCTGCTAAGGCGTAAATCAATAGCACTGGCCGGTTTGCAAACATCTGCCTCTCCAAAGAGCTTCCAGAAATCGGGGCTCCAGTGGCAGGGGACCAGGAGCTGGAGGAAGAGCCTCTGGCCGCCAGGAGATGACGGGGCACCCCTGGAAATGAGGCGACCCTGTCAGCTGCCCCACGTCCCTGGGAGCTCATCCTCCGCAGAGGTGCGGGGCGGGAACTCTGGGCAGGAAGAGCGCCACCTCCTCCCTCGTTGTCCTCGGCAACGGCTTGTGTCACCTCCAGCCCTGGATCCCGTGGGCTATCATTACACGCGTGTGCTGCCAGGGAAACTGAGGCTCTGAGATGGATGTCAGCATTGCAGGCAGGACTCCAGCCTGGGCCCTTTGGTTCAAGTCCCGCCCCGCTCCCAGGACCGTGTGTCAGCCCCACCCCGTCCAGGGAGCCTCCCCACCAGCTGCAGGGGTGGCGAGGAGCAGTACTCTGATGTGTGTGGCTGCAGGGTCCCCTCTCGCACCCGCCCCAGCCCCTCTCGGAGCCCCGGCCAGCTCTCTCTGCCCACCCTGCGGGAGAGGACCTGGCCACCTTCCAAGCAGGACGGGCTCAGAGCCTTGCAGGGCCCCTCACCTCCCCTGGGCACTGACCACGTCCGCGTAGCCAACCCTGCCCCGGCCCCACTCGGGTCGGGCTGATGGCGCTGGAGCTCCGATGTCCCCAACAGGCTCCTCAGCTGCAGTGTTGGTCCCCTGGGGCCGCCGAAACAAAGTCTCACAAACTGGGGGGCTTGAGACCGTAGGAATGTACCCCCCACAGTCTGGAGGCCAGAGGTCTGCGGTCCGGGCATTGGCAGAGCTGTGCTCCCTCTCAGGCTCCAGGGGAGGAGTCTTCCTGGCGTCTGGGGGGTCCAGGCGCTCCGTGGCTTGTGGCTGTGACCCCCAGTCTCTGCCTCTGTCTTCACATGGATGTCCTCCTTCTTCCCTCTGTGTCTTCTCCTCTTTTCAGGACACCGGCCATTGGATGAGGGTCCACCTGAACCCAGTGTGACCTATTCTTCACTTGATTATGTTTCCCAGACCTCGTTTCCAAACAGGGTCCCGTTCTCGAGTATGGAGTCAGGACTTCAGCACATTCTCTGGGGGACCTGGTCCCGCCCCCGGGGGAACTTGGACATGTGTTCCCCACTGTGTCATCTGGGGACCAGCTGGGTCAGGGCGCCTGTGAGATGCCGGGTTTGGACCACCCAGACCTGCTGGGCAGGGACGGCACCTCCCAAGTTCCGGGGCCAGGGTCCTCTTCCGCCATGCAGAGGCCTGGGGGACCAAGCCTGATGGCCTCAGCCCTGGCGTCCTCCCCGCGGCCCTTTCTGAGGTCAGCTTCCCCATCAGTGCCTCACACCCACATCCTTGTCTCAAAGCTCACCTCTGGGGACCCCGAAGATGGGCGTCGAGGGCTGTGCCCCTGAGGTCCTGATCCTCCAGAAACACAGCCCACGGCTGCCTGCTCCCCCAGAACCAGGCAGGCGATGGGGGAAGAAAGAGGTCAAGTGAGGGGGCTCACCCCAGCAAAGCTCCCTTCAGCCCCCAGCACTGAGCGAGCAACCGCCTTCGGGCACAGACACGGGGCCTTGGGGACGAAGAGGTGGGGTGAGAGGCAGGGCCTGGGTTAGCTACGGACAGCGGCCGCCTCCCTCCCAGGTTCACCCCAGACCACCGGCCTTTCCTGGTCTCCACCTGGGCCAGCTCCACCTGGACCCGAGGGCAGGAGTAAAGGGGGAGGAGCCACAGGTCCCATGGGAGGAGAGGACAGACTCCCCAGCCCCCGCTGAGGGAGCAGGCCCCACCCCGATTTCCTGAGGGACATTTTTGGAGATGAAATCACCTTTGCCAATGGTGGCTTTGATGTCTTCCGGGCCACGGAACAAATGCAGCAGCTTCTGATCGTTACCCAGAGTTTACCCCGTGGGGACCGGAATCCGGACTTGTTTGCTTCCTTCAGAATGCACCTCCGCCTCTCTGTAAATTTCCCAAATAACAGGTCGTAGGCCTGGGCGTTCCGGGACCGGCTCCCTTTCCGTGGAGCGAGGAAGCTGCCTCTAATGAGGACGAGCAGCCCAGAGGCCCCGTCCACTCAGAGCGGCGGCCCAGCCTGTTGCAAACCCTGAGAGGGGGTGTAGAAATTGTTCGGGAATGTTTCTATGCATCCTGGAGCGGCGGTGTGGCCACAGCGTCTGGGGCTGGATGGCGGGATGTCCCTTCCCACGTGGGCAGCCCAGGGCACAGAACTCGACGTGTGCAAATGCCCAGGAGCAGGGGGCACACCCGATGTGGACACACACACGCCGAAGAAGAAAGCACACAAAACTCAATGCCCAGCAACCGGAGAGTTCAATTCAATGAACACTTGTTTGGTGATTTTGACAGCTGGTTGGCTGGGGCCAGGGGAGTGTGTCCACGGGAATCACCCTCAATGAAACAGGAATAAGAAAATCTGACCAGCGTGGCTCAGCTGGGAGGGTGTCGTCCTGTAAATGGAGAGGTCGCAGGTTCAATTCCCAATCAAGGCACAGGCCTGGGCTGTAGGTTCAGTCCCCGGTCGCGGCTCATATGAGAGGCAACCGATCGACGTTTCTCTCTCACATCAATGTTTCTTTCCATCTCTTTCTCCCTCCCTCCCCCTCTCTCTAAAAATAAATAAATAACTTAAAAAAAAAAAGAAAGGAAAAATGGAGGCTTGTGGCTCCATTTTAAAAAAAAGGAACACCCGCCCCTGGGGGTCGTTGTGAGGATCCCCATCCAGGACAATGACCGAAGCCCACACAGGCCGGCGGGGCCGGAAAGGGGTGCGTCGGCTTCCATGGTTGCGACCTGCAAGGGGTGGACTGGCCCCGAGGATTCCAAAGACGCCACTGTGTGTGTGCATGTGTGTGTTTGCGTGTGCTCACGTGCAGACACGCTAATTCTGTCTCTCCGGCCCTCTCCCAGCCCCTCGCTGCAGAGGGCTCTGACATGGCTCGGCCCCAGCTGCTGTCACCACTGGGCAGCACTGCCTGGCCCTCGGGGACTCGGTCCACACTCCCTCTTTGTCACTGGCCCTCAGGAGTGACTGGAGTGTGGGCCAGGGACAAAGAGGCTGGCCACATCTCCTTTCCCTGTGCAGCTCTGCTCTGCACACCCGTCGGGGGCAGGGACACACTCGCCCAGTGGAGTGGTGGGCACACCGCCCATCCACTGCCTCCCCGCGCGGCCCCTCACGCAGCCAGTGAAAGTGATGTGAAAGTCACGCTCCATTTGCAGTCCATTCCCTCAGGTTTTGAAAAGGGCGTCTGGCGTCAGGTCTGGGGATTGTTTAACAGGATTAATACAGCTTGCAAGTGCTCTGCAGTGCTTGCCTCCTGGCAAGGCCGGCTCTGGCAGGAAGGAGCCAAAGTGGCGGAACTCCGAGGACCGGGGAAGCTCAGCCAAGGGCATCAGCCTGTGGGCGGGGTGGGGACAGGGCTGCCAGCGCGCAGGCTGGGTACCTGGGGGACTGCACTGTGAGCCTGGCTCCACCCGGAAGGTCGCAGTCATTGAGGGTCTAGGCAGGCCACCCTCACCTCTGCACACTGCCCTGCTCTACCGCCCCGCCAGCACATTCCGCGTTGTCCCCGGCACCCGTTGGAGCTGGAAGAAAACCGGGGACAGCCTCAAGCCTCACGTGCTGCAGAGCGTCAGAACCAGGCCAAGCGAAGAGACCTGGGTCCCAGGACGCAGGTGACTTGGGGGCGTACACGCCGAGGGCACGAGGCCCGGGCTCAAATCGCAGCTCTGCCACTCCCTACTGGATGACAATCAAGCCTTTTAATCTCTCTGAGCCTCGGTCGCATCATCTGTAAAATGGGGGGAGGGGGCTGATAATGGAATCTGCATCCCAGGGGCCACGGGGAGGGTTAGACGGCCAGTGCGGGTCCAGCGGCGCCCAGGGCAGCACCTGCCCAGGAAGCACACTGCCCATGCGGCTGCCGTTGCTACCTTGTAACTCCCATCATAGCATGATAGACACTCCAATTATTGCATTGTGTGCTACATTATTATAATACAAGTTATATTGTTACACTGTAATTATTAAATATTACAGTGTTGCGGCATAGATTGTGTGGTTATATTATCATTGTACTACATAAAGTGGTCATGATTACCATGTGACAGACAGTAGACTAACCTGTGTACGTGAATTATTTTTTTCATTGATTTCAGGGAGAGAAACATCAGTTTGTTTTTCCATGTATTTATGCACTGGTCAGTCACTTCTTGTACATGTCCTGACCAGGGATCGAACCTGCAAAGTTCAGGTCCACTGGGCCCGTCCCCTGGTTGAAGCCACAAGTCTTTGTCTCCGAAGCCACCCTGGACTTCCACACTGGTCTCCTGAGCGGCGACAATTTGGCAAATTTTCCCCAAAAAATGTTTAGGTCAGCCCCAAGAGAAAATGTCCTTAAAAGTGCAAAGGGAGCCACTGGAGGGAGGCCGGCTGTTAAAACAGAAATGGAGGGGGGGCGTCCAATCCCACTGTCTCTCCCCAGAGAAGATGGGACCCCACAGAACCCTAGCACATGGGGAACCCAGCCCTCCCATTTCACTGACGGGGCCGAGGTCCTCATGGGAGGGTCAGCGCCCAAGGCCACACAGAGGCAAGCCACAGAGCACCCCCAGGACTAGGCGCTCGGGATCCTGGGCCCCGGAGCGGGCTGGCCTCGTCGCTGCCTCCTGGGGCCGTGAGGGACGGAGTGGCCCACACGGTCCCTGAGGGCACAGGCTGGACTCCACGGGGCCCCCTGCACGCCAGTGTCTGTCGCTGGCCGCCAGGCCGCCTGCCCGACTCCAGGGACGCGCCGCCTCGTATCAAAGACACGAGGACACTTTGAACATTTTGTGCTTTGAAGCCGCCCTGACTCTAATCCAGGCCTGCAAAGTATCTCTGCCGAAAAATAGGCCCGATTTGTCACGGCACGTTCTGACACGTTTGTATAGCCCTTGATCCATCTCCCGGCTCACAATAGCTCCCCAGTCTCACTTTCAGTAAGAACATTCACAACACAGACAAGAAGAATGGGGGGCAAAGTGGGAAATTACTTTAAAAAGAAATAACTTTCACAAATGGGAAGATAAATTCCATCCACGGAGAACGCTAGTGGGTGGCTGGCCACGTGACCCATCTCTAAGCCGGCAGCTCTAAGGACGGCAGGCGGGCCCCCACCGGGGAGGGAAGGCCAGGCAGCGGTGGGGGGGGGGACGTAGTGGGATTTGGGGCCCCTGATTTGCAGGTCACTGGTTTTAATGTGGCCCAAATACCCTGTCACTAAGAGTTGCTGTGTCTGGCTGCTGAGGAGGAGCAGGCAGGCCCTGGGCATTGACGGAAGGTGGGGACCACGGAGCTGGGTCCGGTAGCCGCTGCAGGAAGCCCAGGTGCAGGGGGACAGGCGCCGGGGTACCTGGCTGGAGCTGGATGGCGGTCTGCGGCTGGGAAGGTGAGGGCCGGTCCCCGTTTCACTCTCCGTTCGCTCTCCGGTGCTTCCACTCCAGATAGATGAAGTCCAGACTGGCGGGGCCCCTCCCCTCCCAGAACCTTAGCACCCTCCATGTCTGGCCTGTGTCCCATTTCTCAGGGCTCAGACAGCCCCCAGGTCTGCCCCGGAGCAGGGGAAGAGCCATGTCACACCCGGGGGCTGGGGGCGCCCAGCTCCAAAGCCATGCTGCCACCTGCCCAGGGTACGGCCAACGTCACGGCCGTTCTTTCAGTTCAAGGGACATGTTTCAACACACAGTAGGTGTTGTCCAGCCTTAGACAGGAAGCAGCTGCTGACCGGTGCTGCAGTGAGGATGCGCCTGGAGGACATTAGGCCAAGCACAGCAAGCCAGGCTCCAGAGGGCAGAGTGGGGCTGGTCGCGCTCACAGAGGTTCCCCGAGGCGTCAGATCCCGAGAGACAGGACGCAGAAGGCGCTCGGCTGGGGCGGGGGCGGAGGCGGGAACAGGGACCGAGTGGTGGGCGGGGCGGAGCGCAGCTGGGGGCGAGGGAAAGCCTCCGGAAATGGACACTTGCACAACCGTGCGAGTGTGTTTACTGCCACTTTCATGCTAGAAATGGTGGAAGCGGTCAACGTTACGTGATGTGTGTTTCACCACCATTTCAGCCCCTTCCAGCCGCTGTAACAAAACACCGCAGGCCGGGAGCCACAGACAGCAGAGACTGATTTCTCACAGTCCCGGAGGCTGGAAGTGCCAGGTCAGGGCACCCGCGGGGTCCGGTTCCGCTGGGACCCCTTCCAGGCTGCGCACCCCCGGATGGTCCGTGAGCCCTCGTCCTCCCGTGGCGGGAGGGGCCGGGAGCTCCCCAGGGTCCCTCGCTCTGGGACACTGACCCCCTTTGCAAGAACTCCGCCCTCAGGACTTCATCACCCCCCAGACACCTGGCCCCCCAACACCTCACCCTGGGGGGAGGGGAGGGTTTCAACAGCGGAATCTGGGGGAACACCGACATTCAGACCACAGGGACCACACGCGTGTGAGCACACACACACGTGCACGCACGGAGAGGCGTTTCAGAGCCCAGACGTGGTGCCTTCCTGTCCTCCCAGCTCTGCGTCCCTTTCAGTCCGGTCATGCTTCATTAAACAGCCATTTCTTTTTCTTTTCTTTTTTAATTGATTTTTAGAGAGAGAGAGGAAGAGGGTAGGAGGGAGGGAGAAAAAAAGACACGGATTTGTTCCACTTATTTATGCATTTGTTACTTGATTCTCACACATGCCCTGACCAGGGATCCAACCTGCAACCTCGGGGCATCGGGACGATGCCGCAGCCAACTGAGCTCCCCAGCCGGGGCCACACAACTGTTTATTAAAGACTCGGGACGCGCCTGGTGCTCGGCTGGGCACTGAGGCTGCAGATGAACCGGGATTTCTGCCCGGAGAAAAGTTGAAGCTCAGGGAGGGGAAAGGGGCCCACCACCCGCTGTGGCTCTGTGCCGGGCACCTGGGCTGGGACAGGGGCTGGTGTCCACAGGAGGGCAAGAAGACCCAGGGCGTCCTCCGCCCGCCGGAGGTTCAAACAGCCTGCTGCTAATAAAAAGCCATGGACATTTCCTCGCCATTTATCCCAGAAACCTCAGGGGCCGTGCGGAGAAGTTAAAGGCGCGGCAAAGCTCTCCCACCTCCGCCCACAGGTGATCTGTCTTTGCTCAGGTCTCCGTGGGAGCAGAGCCCGCCTGCGCTCTTGGAAGTGAAGGATGTGATGTTTGCCCATCGCTTCCCTGGCCACCCCTCGTGCTCCTTCACAGGGACCGGCCAGAGAGACAGACGGGCAGCCACCTCCTGCTCCAGCCACCCCACTCCGCCCCCGGCAGCCGGAACCGCACCCAAGCCTCACTTGCAGCGGCCACCTCGGCCGCACTGGATCCAGACACCGATTGTTTGAGGCTCTGTCCTTTCCACGCCGAGGCTCATTTTCTCCTTCTGGCAACTTGTCGAAAGTGTGTTTTGTTCAGCCGCGATTTTGTTTAGAAGTCCTCAGGCTGGCGGCCACTGGAGCGTTTAATGGAGGTGCTCCTGTCGTGTGGAAGTTCCGTATCTGATCGCTGACCATTCAGTCTGCAAAGGACCCGTTTGGTGGGGCCGGCTGCACCTCAGGGAGATACACTGGCACTTGCCCAAACCTGCAGATGCGCCCTCTGGTGGGACAGCCCCCATCACCACCTCCCAGGGGAAAGCGACCAGGCCAGAGGCCAGGCAGTTTCCCCGCGGCAGCTGCCCGGCTCAGTGGCTCAGAGTGAGGGGTGTTTGCATCTGAAAACAGCCCTCGGAAGAGATGGACCTTCCCAGGAACGGCGTTGGGACAGCCTCGGTCCAGGCAGGCCCATTGACGCCCACCCCTGGGCGGCTGCAGCTGCCATCGCGGGCAGCCCGCCACGCCGCTGCACTGCGAGGGTCTCGAGCGGAGGCCGGTCCCCCAGAGGGGTGTTCAGACCGTGGAGGGTGGGCCAGTTCACCACGAAGCATCCTCTGAGCCTCAGCACCAGGGTTGGACAGTCGGCCGTGGCTGGCGACCATGCAAATGCTGGCCCATCGATACTGCTACCCACGAGGCAGAGAGTCCCCACTGGGCGGTACACCCCGTCCACAAGGGTTGGCCTGGCAGCCCGCTGGCTCCCAGCAGTCCCGCCGCCGAGTGCAGCTCATCGGTCCAGGAGCCCACATCTGATCTGACACCGTGTCCTCTGGAAACGCTGAGTTGCAGCCGAGGGGAGCCACCGTCCAAGCGGGTGACACATAACCAGCAAGCGCAGGCACAGCCATGTGGATGGGGGAGAAACCCCAGCCACAGCCACGGGAATGAGTGAGGAGGAACAGGAAGGCTGCCCTGCCCCGGCCCTGCCCTCCCCACGCCGTGCCCGGCGCCTCAGCCCCACGAGCGCGGCCCCTCCCGGCTGGGGGTGGGCGGTGAGGAAGGTGGATTGTCAGGTGGAGCTCGTCCCAGCTCAGGAAAGGTCGGACGAGCCCAGTGCTCAGCTCCTGTGCATTCAAACACTTTTTTCACCGGACCTTGGGTCTCAGTGGCCTTCGTGGAGGACCGGCTTATTTAAAACAACCGTGTGGCCAGTTTCGTCGGTCAACCAAAAGTCAACTAGAACCTGAATTCACGAATGTGCCGACAAGTCTCCCGGAATCAAGTCTGCCGACGAGTGGACGTTTGGTCTCCGGCTCCTCTGAATGCATCAAAAGTCTTTGGAGCCGCGAGGCCGCGTGGGCAGGAGGAGGGCTGGGTGGCCCGGGGGAGCCAAGCGAGGACACAGAGCCCCCCACCCCAGGCTTCCAGAATGAGACCTAACAACCACACAGGGAGAAGAGATGACCTGAACCTGAGCTAGGAATCATACCCAAAATAAATAAATAAAGTAAACCCACCCTAAACCGACTGTAGCTACTTCTCCCTTCTCAACCGAGCAGCGTGATTTAGGTCCCTGTATCATTTCCTGTTGCTGCTGAAAAAATGATACAAGCTCAGCGCCTTCCAACAGCAGATGCTTCCCACCTCACGGCGCCTCTGGGTCAGGAATCGGGGCACAGTGAAGCGGGGCCGTCCGCTCAAGGATGGGGGATGGATGGACGGACAGATGAGTGTATGGGTGGATGGATGAAGGGATAGATGGGTGGATGGATAGATGGATGGATGGATGGATGGACAGATGAGCTTATGGATGAAGGGATAGATGGGTGGATGGGTGGATGGATGGATGGACAGATGAGCTTATGGATGAAGGGATAGATGGGTGGATGGGTGGATGGATGGATGGACAGATGAGCTTATGGATGAAGGGATAGATGGGTGGATGGGTGGATGGATGGATGGACAGATGAGCTTATGGATGAAGGGATAGATGGGTGGATGGGTGGATGGATGGATGGATGGATGGACAGATGAGCTTATGGATGAAGGGATAGATGGGTGGATGGATGGATTGGCGGGTGGTTAGATGGACGGATGAATGACGAATACAGATGAGTGGAAGACAGCTGGGTGGGCCGTTCCTCATTAATTCGCATGCTCACTCCGTAAATATTTCTAAGTGTCTGCTGGAGACTGGACTCTAATGCTACCAAAGGGAGCTATGTGGATTTGGTTGGCCCTGACCCGGGACAGCCTTGCCCCGCCCCCAGGCTCCAGGGACCGGTCCCTGCAGCAGGGCTGGTGACCTGTGAGTGCTCCGAGTCACCCCGGGGGCCCCTGCTCTACGCAGACCGCGGTGTGGGCCGCAGACCTCCCCTAATGGACGTCCACCGTGAACGGGGTCATTCTCTAAAGCAGGCTCATCGACTCTCTGTGGAAAAGGACGCATATTTTTTTATTTCCAATTTGTCACAAACGAGGACTTTTGTAAAATACAGTAAAAATGAATAACTAAAAAAATGAAATGAGAAAGGATACAAAATACATGCCCACATTTTTATTAGATTCAACAGACATAAAATGAGGCTGAAAATGGCCACAAAGCTTCCCCTCGATTTCCGCACTTATCCAGACCGACACCAACTCGAGGACCACCCGTGGGACCGCAGCATGAAGTGGGACCATGAACCGTGGAAATTTCGGAGAGTGAGGTGGTGCTCACACCTGTGTGCAGGTGTGAGTCTGAGGCCCCCGGTCACAGGCACCACCCCACGTGTGGCCTGGGTGCCAGGAGCCACAACTAAGCAGCGCCCACCTGACTCCAGTGCTGGCCCAGCCCCTTCCGGTTGTCTGGGGGCCAGAATCCAGTCTGGCCCAGAAGGGAGCCACGCCTGCCTTGAGAAAGCAAATATTCTATCTGGGGGCTGTGGCAAAGATTCATCGTTGAACCTGCGGGCGTCGGGTGGTGTGCGTGAGAGGGGACAGTGTCAGCGTGCTGATCGGAAGGGTCCCATCAAGGCGGTCACAAATACCTGGAGGACAGGCAGAAGGGAGCCGAGACAACACCAGAACAAGAGTGTCCCCAGCAGTGGGGGCAGCAGGTGCAAAGGCCCTGGGGTGGCAGCCTGCGAGCAATGGTCCAGGGACACCTCTTCCAGGAAGCGGGGGCGGGGAGAGAGAATGGGGGGTGGGGGTGAGTATGGCCAGTTCACTAGAATAGAAAGCCATGATTCCACACCCGTACAAATCAGTGAATAAATAACTTTACTGCATAAAAATGTATAGAGGACATAGACAAAGTGAATAAATATTAATATGATGACATCAGTCAGTTAATGGGCGGGGACTGAGAGCACTTCCCGAGGGGAAAACTCCCACTAACAAACGCAGAGGGGATGCTGTGCCCGGAAAGTCACCAACCCTCCCCACAGCAGTGGACAAGAGCTCCATCCAGGAGCGCCCCACTCACCGCCTCCCACGGCCCCGCCCCACACGTCGCCCGGCGAGGACAAAGGGAAAAAGAGTAACACACAGAAGTAAAAAATAAGTAAATAACGATAAAGGATGGAGCGCCTGGCGGGCACCCGCTGAACCAAGCGGCCAAGGTCAGCGTCCCTGACACCGAGGACCCCGCACGGCCCCAGGAGCCTGTCGGCCCAGAGTGCATGACCCAGGTCCAAACACGTGGAAAAGACAGAAAACTCAAGTGACGGGACACCACCAAATAACTGGCCTGTCATCTTTTAAAAGGTCAAGGTCAAAAATCCCAGAGAAGGGCCGAGGGGGCGTCCAGGCGGAAGGGGACTGAGCGAGATGGTGATGGAACGCACGGTGTGACCCTGGGTTAGATCCTGGAAGAGGGGAAAGGAACAGGCATGGGGGCCACCGTGGGGACGGTGAGCCTGTCAACAGAGAAGGAGAGCCACAGCGCAAATTGGGCCAAGCGTGAGCGGCGGCTGGGCTGGGCAGAGAGGACAAGGCGTCCTTGTCCTGTTCTTGCGACATCGGTGTACATGCGGAACTGCGCCCAAAGTACAAGTTGCAGGAAATGTCACTCTGTCTACCCGCCAGAGGCACGCCGCACTCGGCCGGCTCCGTGCCCGTCATCTGGGTTGCCAGTTTCCTGGAAGGAGTCACGGAATTCAGAAAAGTCACGGTCATGGTCTGCTGCAGCATAGAGACTCGAGCCGTCAAAGAGACCAGGCCGATAGGGACGTGCAGACAGATGTCCCTGTGATGAGTGACACGCGGACCAGGTGCTACCAACCAGGGAAGCTCAGCCAAGCCTTGGCGTCCAGAGTTTGCCCTGGAATGGGCGTGTACGCACGGCTGACTGCCTGGAGGGCTGACCTTCCACCGCCAGCTCTTGCAGAGGTCAAGTTCATTGTGGCCCAAGATGGCCAAGGCCCCAGGTGAACACGCTCCTATAAGGCAGAGCAGCCCAGCACCTCAGGGGCGACCCCCAGCAGCCAGGCAAGGGCCAGACCTTTCCTTGGAATGGTCAGGATTTGGGCAGCCAGACCGGCTGGGTGGGTCCTTCCCCACACACACGAGTTTGAGGCCGTGGGCAAACGAGTCAGAGTGCGTCAGGACGGGAGGGGTGGGAGGCAGGAGGGGGCATTTGCAAAGGGCATGTTACGTGGCAGAGGGGAGTGGGCCGTGGGCACGGCACGGTGAGGCCGCTGCGGGCCGCCCAGGAGGAGCGAGGTCGGGGAGGGCTCGGACGGCCCAGGCTCACCTGCCACCTGCCCAGCAAATGCTCATGGAACCGGGCCGAGCCGACCCCAGGACGGCAGAGGTGGGCGGGCCAGGTGTCTGCCTTCCTGCTGCCGTGGTCTGAGTGGGGGACCGGCAGTCCCTGAGGGAGCCGATGACAGAGCATCACTGCAGTGGCCCCTCCGGTCTCTGCCCTGCAGCCCAAGGCCGCTCCCCAGCCTGGCAGCCTGCCCGCCTTGTCTCAGAGGGAGGGGAAGCCTCAGGGGGACCCCAGACGCCTCTCCCTCCCATGTCACCATCACCGTCACCCCCTTTGGTTCCTCCAGTCCCAGACGGTGAGAACGGAGCCCGTTTACACCACAAAGCAGAATCCAGCGCACACCCGCGGTAGCCGGTAGCCGCAGGGGTGGGAGGGCCACCTGGCTTGGCCTTCCTCAGAGCTCCACATCCTCATTCCATCGTGGGGTCCCCTGTGGGACACCAAGGGCGGCCACAGAACCCCCACCTGCTGTAGGAATTGGGAGCCGCCATGCCGGAGTCCCCCTGAAGCAGGGACCGTCACACCAGCACAGAACGTCCTGGTCAGTCACCCAGCCCTGCCAGGGCCCCGAGCCTCCTATGCAGCCTCGGTGAGTGGGCGTCCTCATGGGATTTTCTCCTCCTCCCCCTGCGGGGTCGAAGGGAACCCCCCAGCCAGCGTTTCTCTGATCTTGGCATGTAACGCCTAGCACCGGCAGTCTCACAGTGAGGCCACCAGACCGACAGGCAGGCCCTCAGAGGTATTCGCCGTGTGGGTCGGCAAAGCCCTGTGAGTTGACTCTGCTGTCGTCAGGGCCCCATCCTCCCAGCGAGGCAGCTGGAGCCCAGAGCCCCGCGACCGGGGAGGTCCTGGCCACCTCCCTCCCCCTCCACGCCCCTCCAGAGCAGGTGGACGGCGCCTTCAACCGGTTGTTTGCAAGTCCACCGCCCCCCTGGCGGCCCGGGCGCTGCAGGCACGGCGGGGCGGGGGGCGAGACATGCCGTGCCGCTCTCGCGGAGCACACGGCCCGGTGGGGAGCCGGGCGCTAAACAGAAACACCAAAAAACACGTATTGTTACAAACTGCGGCAACGGCCAGTGAGGAAATGAACGTGAGGTTCCAAGAGGAAGATGACAGGAGGGACCTAGAATTTAGACTGTGGCCAGGAAGACGGGGTGGCCCGAGCAGGGGGGACCCAGGTGGGGAGACGGCACACACCCAGGGCCTGCTGGGGCTCCAGAGGGGCCAAGAAACGGCGCCCGCTCCTCCCAGCTGAGTTCTGAACCAACCGAAAGCAAGATGAAGCGGCAGAAGGCGAACACACCAGCCGCCCTCCTTAGCCAAAAGCAGAGCGGAAGGAAGTGGCCTCCGATGGGATTCCAAACTCAGACAGACTGGGTGCTCTGCTGAGGGCAAAGTCATTCCTGGTGGGAGGGAGGAGCAGAGGGGCTGGGGTGCTGCACTCCCGGGGGGGCAAGGTCAGGAGCAGAGGGCGGAGGGCAGCGGCAGCGGTGGGGGCAGTGTCAGGTGGGCTGGGGACCACGAGTGCCAGAGGGACCTGAGAGACCCGCGGCATGAACACGCCAGGCTGCCTCACCCGAGGGGGGCGGCTCCAGATCTTCCCACATCTTCCCACATCAGGAGCTCCGCATCCGCGCCCAGCACAAGTCTCCGGAGCAGGCGGCACAGGAAAGAAAGGAACTGTCCCTACCAATGGGAGGAGCCGCAGGGCCCCTCCCTGGGCGGTGGGTCCAAAGGGAAGGCCCAGCTGCCCGGCTGGCTTTGGGAGTTCGGTCGCCCACACAGGAGCCCCAAGGACCCGCCGCAAGGCCTCCACACGACACTGGACGAGAACTAGGAGAGCTGCCTCTCCCGATAATGAAAACAAATCCTCGGGCGTTCCCTGGGAGCCGACTGGGGGTGCTGCAGGGCGCTTAGCCCTTGCAGAGGGAGACGTCCTGTTCAGTGACTCACGGGGCAGATGCAGGTTTCTCTGAACCTGAAAGACGAAGTAATTACTGAACCAGAACTCACAGCAGGACATGTTTTATGGGACCTAATTAAAGCCGGGGAGGAGTGTGTCGTCAGAACTGGGGGAAGGAGCACACACCAGGGTGCCGAGGGAGCTGAGCCAAGAGGAGCCAGAAAGGAGGAGGTGGGCGGGGACAGGAGGCGTCCCAGCCACGCAAGAGCTCCCAGGCCCCAGCGGCGGGCATGCTGGGCCGGGTCCCTACATGCCACCAGGCTCCGAAACAATGCCGGGCTCACAAGTGTCCCCTCCAGCACCCTGCAGAAGGCAGGTCACTTGTGCGTGCACACACACATGTGTACGTCACGGGCACATGTGCACTCACACACACAATGCATGCCCATACAGGCATGCACACAAGTACACATGCATGTGTGGGTGCACATGGTGTGCCTATACAGGCATGAACACACGTGTGTGCATGCATGGATGCGTGCACACCAGTACTCTCCCCTTTGCTCCCTCCGTCACAGGGAATACAGCCTTCTGTCCTCCTGATGCGTCACCCAGGACCCTCGGGCGTCCCGACCATCAGTAGCAGAAAGACAACATGGATGGATGGTTGTTTGTTCTCATGAGTGGCATTTACATCAGCAGATGCCGGGAGAAGCTGGAACAAAGCAAACACCCCCTCCACCCCCAGCCGGACAGAAATCGCAGGTCTCAGCCTGGGTTTTCCAGTCACTCAAACGGGAGGCAAGGACTGATGTCACCATTCCCTGGGAAGCACCCACCCCAGTCAGCCGCGCGAGGCGGGGGAAGGGGCGGGGAGGGGGAAGCAAGGCAGAGGGTGCACCACGGGCTGCCGGCTACCTCCCCACTCAGGATGCACACCCTCATGTCCCTCAACAGGTGTCAACCCAGCATGTGCGCTTCCCTGGCCAGGCTCCCAGGAGAAAGTGTGCCTGGATTACTCAGTGGCAAGGGGGATGGGCGGGGGGGGAATTACCTGCCCAGGTTGTCCAGGTTCCCATCAATCAAAGGCAGCGCCCAGGGCTCTGATCCCCTACGTGGTGCTCAGAATGTCCGATTCCACGCCAAGAAGCGGCGGAAAGAACCAGACACCCCCGGTTCCTGCCAGGCTGGTCCTCAAAGGCACGTGCCATCCAGGGCAGGTTAGTATTGCCGAGGGATCCGAGTTCTGTGTCTGATGCAGTCGATCCCAAGCCTGCGTGAGCCAGAGCATGTGCTGCAGGCCTCCAGGGTCCCCATCCCCCGATCCCCCAGGGCACAGTGGTCCACGCCCTTGGTGAGCCCACTGCCTGGTTGGCCAGTCAAGACCGTGGGTGCAAAGTTAGCTAGGACACACAGAAGAATCCAGAATCCCACTTCTTCCTTCGAGAGAAAAGTTTTGTGTCCTACAGTGAGGAAAATGAAGTCCACGAAGACTGGGAAGTGAAGTCGAACGAAGGAGAAGCACAGCCCAGGGCTCAGCCCAGGGCAAAGGGGGCAGGACAGTGGTGTGGTTAGCGGAGTCGGCCCACGCAATCGATCCCCTGTGCCAAGTCTGCTGGGGTGCAGGCAGCGTGGGCTGAGGAGACCGAGGGGACCCGCAGTCCTCGGAGAGCTCTACATGGAGCAGAAAGACCCAACTCCTGGCTATGGTCCTCCAGCCGGGAGGGGCACCCTGCTGTCTCCCCGAAGGGGGTGCCGCCCACCCATCCCAAGACGAGAAGCACAGCTGAGGCGGCTCCTGGGCAGAGAGGGTCTGATGTCTCAGGGGAGACCCCAAGATGTTGATGCTAAGTTCTCCTGCCCCTGACCCCCCGCAATGCCACCCCCACCCCAGGAAAGCTCTCCCACTCGATCAGCAGGCTCTGTGCCGAGCGATCAGGCACAGTGACGGCTCTCTCAGAAAAGTGGGAGAAATATCAGCTAAGCAAGGATGCCACTGGGCTACTTGCCCCCAGGACCCCGAAAGCATTTGGATTCACATATGTCTGGGGGTGCGACTATGCCCAGCTCTTTCACGCACCCCCTTTTGGTTTTGTTGGCAGCCACTGGCGGCACAGTGGAGAGGAGAGGCCCAGAGCCAGGTGCCAGGCCTGCCGCCCCGCACCCCTCTGCAGCTGTGTGGCTGGGACAGTCCCTTAAAATCCCCGACTTGCAAATGAGGGTCTCCACAGAAGCTCAGGTCCCTAGGGTCAAAGGCACGGGACATCTGTTGAGGGAGCTGCCCAGCATCCTAAGCCTCTCCCATGGTGGATGCCAAGACCCCTGGGAACAGAGGGAGGGAGGCGGCTGGGGGCCTCAGTGCCAAAAGAGGGGGTGATCAGGCCTGAGAATTATGCTTGAACCCACTCCCTCCTCCTCATTCTGAAGCCCAGAGGAACCCCCTGAGCCCATCATCTCTCTTGCTGAGGCCCAGGGGGCATGTCCAGTGGGGGGAGCAGGGCAGGCTGTGACCTCCCCTTCACCTGGGGGGCTGGGGTCCCAAATTGCTGCCACTGGGAGCGCCACACAGTGAGGGGTTCCGCTCCGCACCAACAAAGGCGGGCTCGGCCAGCGGAGCTTGGAGAGCAGCCCCAGGGGAAAGAGCTGCAAATCAGCCAATGGTCAGATGCCACCGCAGGGCCGGCTGGAGTCCAGGCGGCGGACGCTGCGGCCAGCGCGGGTGAAGGAGGCATGTGACAGGCAGCCAGCCCCTCGAGGACAGCTGCCCTCAGAAAGCGCATCAGGCCTGGAGAGGTGCGGTGGGAACAGGCTTGGAGAGTCAGCCTGCGGGCTTCCGCTCCCTAATGCTGCCTCTAATGGGCCCCCGACTTGGGGGTCAGTGTCCCCAGGCTCCCCCACTGGACCCAGGTCCTCCTGCCTTTCCTGAGATTCTGTCATCAGGCCACAGCTCCACTTTCCTCCAAAAGCTCAGCTTCCATCCACACCATGGTTAGCAGGGAACAACGTGACTGAATGCCAGGATGGGGACCAAGTGGGGGCTGCTCACTGAAGCAGCCCCTTCACAAGACGGGGAGGACACTCTGTCACCAGCCACCTGCTCCCTGAGTTCGGCAGCCCCCTCTGCCGATGGCGCAGTCACCTTTGAGGAAACCTCAGTTAGAAATGAGGCGCAGAGAAACGTGGGGCTGTAGGAGCGCTGGCCCCTGCCCGCTGTCTCCAGAGTGGGTGGAAAGCAGTGCCCCTGGGAGGCATGGCCCAGCTCTCCTTCCTGACCCCTCCTGCCAGGAACCCTAGCCGTGGAGAGGCCCCGCCCACGCTGGCAGGACGCAGCGATGGGTCTGGGCGCCAGTGCAGGAGAGGCATGCTGACCTCCTGCACACCTGAGGGTGTGCGAGCTCACACCGAAACCAAGCCTGGAAGTAATGCCAGCCTGTGCTGGAGAGAAGAGTTAACGAGATGAGACAGTGCTAAAGGGAAGATGTTTGATGCACCCAGGGGGCTCCCGAGCCCGCGGAGAGGCTGGTGGTGATGGGCTGCAGCGGGGCCGTCCCTGTGCCACAAAGCTGGCGGAGGGGTCCAGCCCCTTCAGTAAGGTCCGCCCCTAGCCACACCCAGGATTCCTTAAAAGTCCCACCCCACCAAGGGGAAGAGAGGGAAAAAATCCAACATTCCTCTCTCTGCCCTTTGGCCGCGCAAACCTTAGCTAGCACAGGGGACCCAGCTGACCTGCCATTGATGAGCCTGCCTTTCTCCAGGCTCAGCCTGCCACTGCCCTTCTGCAAGACAGCTGAGACCCCAGCTGCATCGCTGACGTGTAGGAGGGTCACTCCCGGGACACTTCTTGTCCACAGCTGGGCTCTGAGTCCCCGTGCCAGGAGACACAGGACAGTGCCCTCGGGTAGGTAGACCACAGCCATGGCCTGCCCCTGGGGCCCTCTCCTGGCCTTGCCCCAGGTGTGGAAGGAGAGGAGAGTGGGAGTGGGGAGGGTGGTCACTAACCCCCTGCTCACTGCAGGACAGCAACACGGCGTGGCCCTGTACCGTTCAGTCTCTGAGTCTCAATCCTGCCTCAGTCACTTACATGCTGTGTGACCTTGGGTAAGTTACCTACCCTCTCTGTGCCCTAGTTTCCTCATCTATAAGTTGGAAGTGATTATGATAATAATACCTATGTTACAAGGTTGTTGTGGGGATGAGTTAATATCTGTAGAGTTAGAAATAAATAAATAAGCCCTGGCTGGTGTAGCTCAGTGGATTGAGCGCGGGCTGGGAACCAGAGGGTCCCGGTTCGATTCCCAATCAGGGCACATGCCTGGGTTGTGGGCCAGGTCCCCGGTGAGGGCCATGTGAGAGGCAACCATACATTGCTGTTTCTTTCCCTCTCTTTCTCCCTCCTGTCCCTTCTCTCTAAAAATAAATAAAATCTTTAAAAAAAAAAAAGAAGAAAGAAGTAAATAAACTCCTGATAAGCTTCTGCTTTCCCGTCTACAAAGTCACAGACTTGCCCTGAGAAAGAAGTGAAATGAGGCGTGGTGGTTATTGAGCACAGTCCTTTGAACACAATCCACAATGAAAAGTAGCTACAACCTACCATCATCATCGTCACCATCACCGTCATCACCGTCATCATTGTCACCACCATCACCATCATCATAGTGCCCATCTCATGGTTCATGTACAATGGGGACAGGGTTGTCTTTTTCATGGACCTCACAGGGCTGGAGGGACAGCGACTGAAATTAAATAATGCCCCACAGATGCATTGTTTTTGCTGTTTCTAACCCCAAGCAAGCTGAGCTGTGTTTCTTTCGACCCCTTTTCAAAACCCATCTTCTCAAACACAGACTTCTAAATCCTGTATCGCTGTTATAGGATATTCTCCATTCAGTTCCCAGCTCCTTCACCCAGAAGCTTCACATCTTCCTCCATTTGGGGGTCACTGCCTCGCTGCCTTTTTGGGCCGGAGGCTCATCTGTCCCCCAGGATTCGGGCACACTTCCCCAGACCCCACCGAGCCGGAGCCAAGCCACACCAGGAGAAACCACTCGTTGTACTGACCGAGCCTCTGACCAGTAGCACTCAGCCTTCCCCACCCCCAGCCACCGGTAATCGCACCCACGCACACACACCACACTCCCTCGGACACGGAGCCCAGGAATAATGAGGGCAAAAACCTAAAACCTCCCCTCCAAGAACTTCTGAACATTTCTGCTCCCCTGTGGACGGCCACAACCAAATGCCGCCCGAGTCAGCGCAGACCCCTCTGTGGTTAACAATCCTTATCAGTGACATGCACTCAGACATCAGCTGCCATCACACGATACTCCTGAAAATGTCGAGTCCAGCAGGTTAGACATGAAGCATTTAAGAGGAGCTGAGCAAGCCTATTCAGAAGCCTCCATTCTCTGCTGGAGCTTCCGGTGAGCAGAGATTGTTTCCCTCCTCAGAGAGACATCAGGGCTTATCGAGATGCTTAACAGATGAGCCTGCCCAAACCCAGCAAGCACATTGTCAGAGCAAAACGGAAATGGGGAAAGGGGCAAGGGTCAGAGACTTCCAGGTTTCCATCAGAGCCTTGGGGTACAATATGGTTACTATAGTTCACCAAAGAATCCATTCCTTCTTTCCATCCATCCACCCATCCATTCATGCATCCTTCAATCCATCACCCATCCATGCATCTACCCACCCAGCCAGCCATGCATCCTTCCCCTTCCATCTATCCATCCATTCATCTATCATTCCACTCATTCATCATCTTTCCATTTCTTTGGTTCTCTTAGATTCTTTTCCCCAAAGGTTTTGCATGCAGATTGGTCCTTGTAGGAGATTCACCCAAATGTAGACACATCAACCTGCTTATGGACCTTAGAATTCAAACTACAAATGGTTCCAGAGGGCAGTTTTAAACAGTGATAAAAATGCAAGACTAGACCCCATAGTTCCTTTTTTTAAAGAAAAAAGACGTTTTTTTTACATATCTCAACAATAAAATAGTTTGGAATATTCCCACTCTGTTCCTAGTTCACCCAGGTCTTACAAGGCTATTACAGTGTTTGGAAAAGCCTGCAGCAGATCACTCAGCAGATGCTAAGATATTCTCAGAAGCTGTACCCTGCTTCCAGCAGGGGACCCCTTCCTGCTCCTCCACACACGACCTCCCCCGTAGCATTTTATTCCTTCAAATAAGACCACCTAACAGCATCAGCATGACTCCCCGCCCGACCCTGGCAGAGCGGCCCAGGGAGCAATTCTAGGTGGTGAAGAGATGGAATAACACACAGTCACACTTTCCCCCAGGAACACAGCAACAATGTAAGCAAATTAGGAATAGAGGTATCTGGTGTTGCTGTGTGTAGATTTGTACTAAATTCTGGGGCTAGGCAACCAAACTTTTGTTTCTATTTTAACCCAAAAGTCAACGTAGGTATACTTCAGGTTGCCTCTCTGAGTTTTGGCAGGTTGGATATCAACATAGGCAGACCTTGGTGATGCTCCCTTTCCTGTGTCACCTTGGAGAGAGGTTAATTTTAAGAGACCAGAATTATTGGACACAAGCCCAAAACTACCCTTATTTTGTATGACCTACACCCTCTCCCAAACTTGGCAAAATCAGTCAGACTAAATATTTTGACTGCTTTCATCTCTCTTCCTGCAAGTTGGATGGATTTCAAGAGCCTCTCAGAATCAAGATGATGGGATGCTTCTCTGTTTCATTATTGATTTTCGTTCCAGTGGAAAACAAGAAGTTTATGTCCACATTTAGACCATAAATACGACCACGCTGCCTAAATATTATACCTCGCTGTCACCGAGCGGCGATGAAAACATAAACCTACTTTTAATCGACCTTCAGGCGCCTCAAGTAACTGTAACGTATGGACATGCCAGGACTGGAATCTCCTTTCTGCAGCAATACAATATCCTCTGGCTGCGAAAACACTCTCAAAGCCATTTCTCTTCATTAAAAAGCAAACGCATACGGAGTCCTCCCTGGACAAGAGCCGCCTCCACCTGTTCACGCCAAGAAGGCTGGAGAGGCACCAGACACCAGTGTGTCCGACGTGAAGCGTACGCAGGTGGTCTCCACCCACTTAGAAACCGTCTTTTGTCTCCAGAACGGTGCTTTTAGCAAGTGAAGGGATGCGGTGTTCAGTACCGTGGACAGAGCACCAGGCGTGGTGGGGATTTTTTTTTTCCGGGGAAGAATATTCAGCACCATGGACAGAGCACCAGGTGCCCCATCCACCAAGTTCCCTAAACGAACTTGGAAACTTGGCTTTGCCGACCACAGTGTCTGTCAAAACTACTCACCTCTGTCTCGTCGCCCAAAAGCAGCCAAAGACTATACGTAAACTAACAGGCATGGCTATGCTCCAAAAAATGTGATTTACCCAAGAAGGCAGATCGGGTCTGTGGGCTGTAGATGGTCACCCCTACTTCTAGTCAGAAGTGACGTGCTGAGAGATGGGTGGGGGTGCCAGAAAGACAGAAATCTGGGGCACCTCTGATTGTGCAGCCAGGTCACAACTCCCCGGGAATTTTCCAGTAAGAAACCGGCAGTGTATGTCCTGATACTCAATGAGGGCTTATCAATAAAGCTTTTTTTAGTTCACCCTGTGATTTGACCTCCTTCAGCTTTGCTTTACAACCTTGACAATTAGAAGTAAGAACTGAAAGAATAAAGAAGATTCGAGATCACAGTGAGCAGCTCTCTAAAGCTCACTCCTCTACCCCCTGCCCAGCCAGTCTTCCTGGGGCCAGAGAGAGTCCCGGGGGCGGGGGGGGGGGGCTGGCCCCCCACTAGCATCCGGGGGAGGAAACTCGGAGGCCCCACGCACCTCAGAAGAGGCGCAGGTTTAAACAGGGTCTGTAGGAAAAGTGTGCTTTGGAAAATACAGCAAGGGAAAAATAAGGAAGAAGAAGGCAGAACTGGGCTGAAAAGCCGCTTTAAGAAAGCTCAGTTTGATTGTAGATCTGAGTGCTTCTCTCATATTAAACACTTGAGCAGCTAATTGGCTTCAGCAGTTTTTTTTAAAAAGACTAGATCCAATTTCCACTCCCTTAAAATGCAATCTAGACAATTTATGAAAGGCACCCAAATATACTACAGAGATGAATAGACCTTTTTTTTTTGCCATAACCTTCCTTAAAAGCACTTAGAGAGGTAAAAATATTCTTAAATCAAAATGAATGCTGTACTTAATAAAATGAAAGTTGGCATAATTAATTTAGTGGCTCCTTTATTATAAAGGACAAATAAAGCGTTCTGTTTCTACCTGTTAGGTTTCTTCCTAAAGGAATCCATTTCGAACAGGCAATTATGAAATGAAGAAGGACCGAGCTGCTAAAGAGATGTTCAGACCCCACACTGAACCTCCCTGCTATTCAGCAAACACATGTGACCTCAGCGGGTAGCGCAGCCCTTGAGGAGAGCGCGGCTGAGGGAAATGGCTCGGGAGGCGTGAAGAGAGGCAGTTTCCGGAAGAGGGGTAAGGGCTGCGATGGAGAACCTATGAACAGGAGGGACAGAGCAATGAGGGAGATGGGGAGCGGGGAAGAGCAGCCCCCCAGGAACCCCCTACACACACAGGGTTTCCCCTGTCGTGACCATGAACAGGCAGGCACACACAGAGACACGGACACACATGCAGACATGCATCTCACGTGTGCACACAGACACACACAGAGGCACGAATGTGTGGGCACAGAAAAGGCCAAAACACAGACTTCTAAATACACACGCACGCACACTTACATGCAAAGAGCATGCACATAGGACTTGGCCGCAGACGAATTGGCTGCTAGCCCGGGTCTAGCGGCAGGGACACGTCTGAAGGTGACCGGGGAAACTCGGCCTGGAGAAGCAGAGCTCTCTCCGCATCCGGCTCAGCACCAGGTTCCGAAGATGAGGAATCGTTTCTGTGTCACCAGCGCTCAGAGGAGGCGCTCGGCGCGTGTTGCACAAACACTCACTGTCCAGCCTTTCGGCCTGGAACGGAAGAGCAGAAGCCAGAGCCTCCTGGCCCACGACCCCTCCCGGCCCTCCCCGCGGAGCATCCGGGGAGCCCTTTGGAGCTGACGGCTCCTCCCCCGCTCAGACCCCTCAGCGGGGTCCGCACGCCCCTGTGTGCAGACATTGGCTTCAAGCCCCCATTGTGCAGACGTGGGCAAAGGAAGGGGCCAGTGGTGTCACCCGCCTGCCTTGGAGTCTCAGTGCCACCCACCCAGAGCTGCAACCTCAGGATCAGGGCCCTGGCTCTCTTGTCCTTGTCCCCGTTTGTGACACAGGAATGCGCGGTTTAGGTGAGATGAACCGTACGAAGCTCCCAGGGGCCTGCCTGCCCATCCCGCTGGCCCTGCCTTCCGCACAGACCCAAAATCCAGGCTCCTTCCCACGTCCAGTCCATCATCCCTGGCCCCCTGCCATGACTCCTTCGCTCAGCCGCCAGCGCGGTGTTTTACAACGTCCGTCAGGTCACCCCACGACACAGTGAATGACCCCACCCAGCCCCCCCAGCCCACGTGCTCTGCCCGCCATCCCCCTGCTCCCACTCTGGATACGCTGACAAGACAGTGCGTGGGAAACACCACATTCAGAGTCCGGCACCACCAGGGCATGATCGCCGGCAGCTGCTGTCACCGACAAGAACCACGTCCACCCGAGGCAAATGCCCACAGAAACCAAGTTTCTAGCCCAGAAAACAAGGACGATAAGGTTGTTTTCTACCTGGAAATGCTCCAGACTGTCCACGGTGAACGGGAACAGGAGACAGAGACGCCCGGAAGCCGCCTGTGGGGAGCAGCCGTGGAAGCGACTCCGGCGGGAAGGGGAGGCTCGCAGGCCTCCAAGGTCCATCTCCCTCCTCCTGCAGATCCGGAAGAGCAGGACCAAGCCTTCCCAAAGCCTGCTGGGGGGTGGGGAAGGAGCTGAGCAAATGCCCCTCTGTGCTGCAGGCCCGCTCTGGGGGCAGCTCCCCACGTGCGGGCCCTGGAAGACCTGGAAGAGACCGGGGTGGAGAAGCCTCGGAGCTCTGAACACTGAGAAGGGAGGGGAGGCAGAGAGGGAAAGAGAAAAGCAAAACCAAACAGAAGTGGCAGGCAGGTAAAAGCCAGCAGCTGTTACAGTTGAAAGCGTTGTTTTCTCCTCTTTCTACAGCTCGCACCTATTTTTGATCAGTGGATTCTGGTGCTCCACTCAGGGCGATGATACTCGTCCATTTCCCTTTTGAAATAAATGTATTTCGCTAAAAGCCCAGTGCATTTGAAGAGTAATAAAGCTGACGCGGCGCGTGCAGTAAGAGGGTGAGGCAGGCTGCGGAGAAGGTAAGAGATGGCCGGGGTCAGGCCACGCTGCCGCAGGGAAGGGCAGCCCCTCCCCTCCCGCCCTTCACCCCCAGGGTCAGGATGGCAGATCTGACTGGACACCTGCCTCACACCTCCGGGCATAAATTTAAATGGGTATGAATATTCGCCTAAGTATGAACCCCAGCTCTCTCTCCCATGACACCGGCCGATGTGGCTTTTCATCCCACCCAAGGGGCAAGGTCTGGGGCGCAGGTGCGGGGATGGGGAGAAGGCAGGTCTGTCTATACGGCCGGCCCAGCTGGTGGAGACCTGCAGGGCAGCGGGGCCATAGCGGCCACAGCGGATAAAGCATCTTCCTGCATCTCCCTCAGGGCTGCGGGAGGCGGGGGTCGAGCAGGCTGTGGAGGGCTGGGCCAGAGCAGGAGGCAGGGCTCCAGGACCAACACTTGTCCTGACAGCCCCCGCTCCCCAACCTTTTACACTGTGTGACCAATGTCCAAATTCTCCAAAACATGCCCAGGTGGCCTTGGGTTGCCACGAACAGGTGCAGCTTGGCTGGGAAGTTGGCCAGGGAAGATGGAAGTCGGACAGAGTGTCACCGTCTGCCAAGACTGTGTCTCATCAGCAGAGTGACCAGAACCAGCAGCTCAGACATCTTGCTCCCCTGCTCCGTCCGAAGGACAGGTTCATCAGAACGAGGGGGTCCTAGCTCTGCCAGGGGCGACCGATGCAGGACACCCACTCACACAGAGCATTCTCCCCCACGGCGCCTCTCTTCTCTCCCAGGTGAGAACAGACACAGGCGCCCCAAGGCAGGGGCTTCTCTCAAAGGCAGTGAAGTCCCCCCACCCCGTCCTCTTAGGGGGCTTTTCCTCTCTCTCCTTGTGATGGGCAGGAATGTCGGATACGCACATTAATACTAAAACTGTCTCCCAGACCTGGGAGAAGGAAATAGGATGCCCCCTGGCTTTGCTGACCGCGCCGGCATTTTCTAAGTCTGCTTGAACATCAGATTCGGTTTCCCTAACAGTGCACAATAGCTAGGAGCCCGGACGTTCTGCAGCCCTGGGAGGGTGGGGGGGTCGAACCTGCGGAGACTGGCAAGGAATAATGACGGGCTAGCCCAGTGGAGATGGCGGCCCGGAGGCTAGACCTCTCTTTCCCTCCTAGGCCATTAGCCAGGTTTGCATCTAACTCAGCAAGCTTACTTCAGCGTGCCTCTCCCCACTGACTTATAAAACCCTGCTCCTGACTTGCTCTGCAAATCAGCTACTTTTAACCTCCTGCTGGTTCATTAACACATTCATTAGTGAACTAAATTAAACTTG
Organism: Micronycteris hirsuta; assembly: GCA_004026765.1. Classification (NCBI taxonomy): domain Eukaryota; kingdom Metazoa; phylum Chordata; class Mammalia; order Chiroptera; family Phyllostomidae; genus Micronycteris; species Micronycteris hirsuta. The sequence continues at coordinate 277 of PVJI01008705.1, read as the reverse complement.
AACATGATCTCACCGTCTATTTGTAATGGCATTTTGTTTTTAAGCGACCTATGGCTGTAGACCATTACCTGGAGGACAGACACGATAATGAGAAAAACCCCCATTTATTAAGTGTGCGCCCCCTACCAGGCATTGCACCGGGTGCTCTATGAGCATCATCCCCGTGACCCTCCGAACAGCCCTGCAGCGTGTCTGACACAGATACACCCATTTTAACGATGAAAACAGAGGACATAGACTAGGATTCAAAACCAGGTAGTGGGGGCCCCCTGCAAAA